>BSBM01000762.1:4140000-4427500 GCA_027924585.1 Larix kaempferi | reverse complement strand
TCACTTGGGTGAAAGATTTCTTTGCGGATTTTTTTATCAGATTTACGATTTTACCCCCTTCTTCGAAGCATGTTGGTTTTCTGGTACTTCCATCCTCATTTTGTAATAATTTAGAGTTGAAGATAGTTTTTATTGACTATTTTTTCTCGTTTTATCATATTTTCAAGTTTCCCAACCATGTCAAAAAACACCCACTCCAAAATAGCCCTAAAGGAACTTAAGAACAAACACCCAAACAATGGAATCCTCTCCAATATAAATGGACGGGTATCTGAGACCTATCATTTGGATTGGTCACGCATTTACTCCATTTTCGACAAAGATGACCTGTCTGAAATTCAACACAACTAGTCCTCCTATGTGAACATTAGCAAATCTCAATTACACGCCATTGCAGCCAAACCAATGCTCATTCCCTACATCGATGCTATCAAATGGATAATTGATCATTCCCACCTGCTTAACCGTTCTTTCAATGATAAGGATGGGGCACAATTAACTTCTTTCCGGCTTGAAGTGTTTGCTAGAGCTTATTCCCTAAGGCAACTCGACCAGCTACTGAATACAAAATTACTTGACTCCACTGCAACCCAATTCAATTTTGATGAAATGCTTAAATCATGGATGAATAACCCTGCAAGCTTCACGCCCAAGGCTAAAAAATCCTATCCCATCTCCTGGTTTAAAGATCCATTCGCTCTATTGGAATTCATGCTCTACAGGTTATATGGATTAACAGACTGCTCAGTGTTTAAGGACGAATGGTAACCCCTCTCCCACCACTTCCTCACTATAGGAGAGTCCTTCAATTGGGCTCAAATTCCATCAGTCGAACTCAAGACAACAATTGAGAAGTATTAGAAGACCCCAGCTTCTAGAAAACCTACATTATTCTACTCATCTTATATCATGGATGTCTTTTGTTTGGCTTTTCAGTTGTCTTCCATGGGATGGAACTGGACTCTGTCTACACCACCGATCCATATTTATTGCTCTACATTGTGGGAGGGAAATTTTGTGCCTCTCATATATGATATTTTCGACCATTTCGTTGGCTCAATTCACTTGATGATCTTCAAGGAGAACTCTCCCACCTTCTCCGAACATGCCAAGGCACTTGTCTCTACCATGGGTGACTTGTATGTAGGGGAATACTTCTCTTATGTTAGAATTTGGGGCAGCAATACAACACATCTACTCCCCATAATTGTACCAGAAAGATTGTTGTTAGAAGAAATATCCTTTTAGACAGTCACAGATGGTGTCTTACCTAAACTAACTGGAGAAAAAAGAAGAGGGTGTCCTAAGTCCCCACTTCATCTCGGGCCTTTGTTAATTCATAATACAACCCACACTATATTACTTGGAAAGAAGATTGCCACCCTGAATATTGGGAAAGCTCCAAAGAGAATGCATGATCCTAAATCATTTCTGACAAATCATTTTGTACAAGAACACATGAAAAGTGTTTATGCTCATCAAACTGACCCAGATGACTCAATCTACCAAGGAGTGGACTCATTTGCTGAGGTCCTGAACAAGACTTCTTCCCTGGAAGAAAATAACTTCACTTTTTAGCACCAGCAGGAGCTCAAGGCTGAGGTCTTGCAGTACATAAAATTTGAGTTGTCACTTGATGAAAAGGTTCATAAAAATATAAGGAAGATAAAGAATCTCAGAAATCAAGCACCCCCTTGATGTTGATGATAAGGGCAAGGTTCCTGTTGAGGACACACCATAGACCAGACCTTTGGCCAATTTCAATGCCTTGATACAATCATCTACTGAGATGAAAAGGAAATTAGCAGCGCTTTCCTCAGTAGTAGAAACTCATACTGTTGCTGCAACCACACCAACAAAGAAGAAAAAGGTTGAAGGGTCTGTGCCAAAGGTGACTATGCTCCACATAGAAGATAGTGATGTGGAGTATGAAACCCTTCCTTCTAATTTTTCAAGCACAGTTGCCATCCCTGTCACCCTACAGGAAGTCATTTATGTTACCCCTACCTCTTCTGATCCTGTAGAGAGCATAGTGATTGATGACTCTCTTCATGACTTTCACTTCCCAAAGGTCACCATCACTACAGTTATAACCTCTTCCATACCATCAGACATTCGAATTGTTTCACCCCCCATCTCATCACTTGATATCATAACTCGTGTACCTGCATCAACTGAGCCATTAGTCATCCCCATGGTGACTTCCCAAGAGTCAGTCATGACTCCAACCTCTGTTCCACTTACACGAGCTGCTAAAATCCAAGTCCCTATTGTACCTGTAGAAGCCCCTGTGATCCCAGTGTTTGTCTCAATCCCAGAGATCATTGATTTAACCTCTACTTCTTCCTCTTTACCATCAGTCTCCAATATCATTTCTCCTTCCATCTCCACCACCCAAATCACCATGCCTATTCCAACTTTTGTTGTATCCCAAATTGTACCTTTGGTCACAACTTCTGTTGTGTCTACTTGCACAGTGGACATAGTGGCATATTTTGGAGAAGATGTTGTGGTTTCGTTGGGAGAATATTTCTACAACAAGTTAGAGAAAGTAGTAGTGAAAAGGGGTACTAAAAGACATAGGGAAGGGACTGTTATGCGGGGCCCTATTCCCAACCAAATCATTTGGAAGAAAACATCCACTGATGAACAATAAGAAGCACTTGAAACTGCTGCAACAATGGGAGCCTTTGCAGGGGCCAATTATGACTCTATCACCTCATTGAACAAGGAGATTGAAGCTAAGTGACAGGAGTTGTAGAAGCTCAAGTAGGACTAGATTGAAATTAATGAAAAGCATCAATCTCAACTACAAGAGTTGAAAAGTGATCATAAAAATCAATTGAAAGGCTTGCACGTACAAAATCAATCTCTTCAACAACCGCTACAGGAAGCACAAGTGCTAAATATTGGCTATGCTAAAAATATCACACTTCTTGAGCAGCAATTTAAATATTCAATAGCCATTATAGCTACTTCTTCCTTCTCTAGATTTCCTAAGGAAGAATTTAAGGATCTAGCTCTTAAAATAAATGCATATCATAAGAACCTTTTGGTTGAGTTATTTGAATGCCTGAATGAAATTCAGGAAACATATAATGTATTTGAGCATCATTCTGATGTCCTTGAACAACATAATAAACAACATAATGAGAGAAGGGAAGAAGCCACTAGGGCTATTGAAGATGTGGTAGATTCGCAAAAGTACATTAAATATAAACCTAAAGATATTCTTGTTCTAGACAGCATCAAGTTTAAAAGGATCATAATCTCTTTGGAGTCATGGGAACATGCTTGTGAAACAGTTGAGTCCACCATTCAAGAAGCACAAGCAATTTGTGGCAGGAGGTGGTATGCAACTAATAATATAATGATCATGTGGAATTTCCAACCTTGGACCTTATTGAGAAAGCTTGTCCACCTAATCTTACGATTGAGCAGGTTGATTAGAGATGTTCAAAATCCAAAGAGCGAATTGAATAGTTGGATTATATTCACATCTTGGAATCTTTCACTTGCAAGAATCAGCTGGCACTTGAGCTTGCTAAATATCAGGATGTTGACGATTTGTTGGATGTATGGCCAAGTGGCGAATTGCCCTTGGCAAGTCTTAGATTAGTAATATTTTGTAATCCCTCTTTTTATGGGAAATCTATCCTTTGTTATTTGATGTAATTATTATTTAAGGGGATATAGATCTCATATATGGGGAGGAGAAAATCACCAAAGGAGAACTCGAGATGCTCTGTTTCCTTGAGGATTTGTAATTTTTGCAGAAATAATGAAATCTAGTCAGTTTCTTTTGGCCATGTCTTTTGCACATTTGTCAAACTTCTTGGATAGGTTTTGATTTCTCACTTCAATCATTGAATGAATTCGATTTTATGTTGCAAATTTTATGAATGCATCGATATGTAGGTTGGATTTCTCTTAACATACGATTCATGTGTTATTATGTGTTAAATGAATTTCTTTATTTAAATCATGTTATCTTTTCATGCAACTAATAAACAGTCATAATTATATTGATGCTAATTTTTCAGTTAGCATATCACAACAGAACATTATTTTATATGTTTTAATTATTTGGGTAAAATTATTCAATTGTTATTGTCTGGTTTTTTCTGGAGCTGATAAGCACAAATCCAATTCATATGTTTATTATTTGGTGATATATTTATTAAATAGTTAAGATTTGATTTTTTTGCAAACTCAAATCAAATTTTCTAATTCTAATCTAACTTAATTAGATATTTCCTAAGGCAACACTACTTACCCCTTAGACATAAAACTCTTTCCATTCTTCCCTGACAGGAAGATAGATCCATTTGTATTCACTCACATAAGTGACAGTGGAGGCCTGGTATCCGTAGGAGTCAGTCACACCAAACAGTTTGGGGATGGAACCACTCTTGCGTAGGGTTGTTTGAAGCCTTTCATATTGGGTTGTCACCTTTTGTTGATTGCCTTGGAAAATATTCTAGAATTACATCCGGGGCTTCAACAAATGGTGCTAGAAGGAGGGCCATGACCAATCATGCCTAAACAAAACACTAGTAGAATTCCTCCAACAAGGATACCAATTGTTACTAGGATCCATACTCAAGCATCCACATCTACGGAGAAACCAGTTCAAGATCCAACTATAGTCCCTGCTACTCATGTAACAGGACAAGAAACATGAAGGCCTGAAATTATTTTTGTATCACCTACTAGAGGGCCTCTCACCCTTGATAAATTAAGGAAAAGTACTCATGATATCACTGCTCAGGTTGAGTAGAGGATTCAAGTCAATCGAAATCTGAGACAAATATTATCCCAACAATGTAAAGCCAATAATTCACAGATTGACACCGATAATCAAAATTTGGATAATCAGAACAATAGATCGACAGGAACTGTTTCCTGGCATCCGAACCGAATCATTATTTGAAGAAACAAATCAAGATCAGAATATCCCACAGCCCAACGTAGCATCAGGTGGACCACCACCAACACCCCCTTCTTGATCTTCATCCTCATCTGAGGAATCATCAGACATTGAATCATCTACAAGTTATTCTTCTTTAGAAGACAGACCAATGGGAGAGCAAAAAAACAGACCTTGGCTAGACCAGAATGTTGTATTCATTGTTGGGGACCAACATAGACTTCCCAAAATCCCATAAAAATGGATTCCTAAATTTAATCTAGATGATAAATCTCGTGTGAAAGACCATATTAAAACCTTCATGCAAGCTATTAGGCTTAGAAGTGTGATACATGAAGATTTAGTCTGTAGTTTTTTTCCTTATACCTTTGAAGGGAAAGCATATACCTGGTATTTTTCCCTAGAAGCTCGATCTATCTCTTCTTGGGATGATTTTGAAGCCCTATTTATCCAAAAAATTTGAGACGATAAAACTCCTGAGGATCTGGTCATTGATTTATCCTCAATAAAAATAAAAAGGAAAAGAAAGGGTTAAGGATTTCAACCATAGATTCTCCGATCTAAAAAATAAAATCCCAACCAATGTTCTTCCTATAGAAGAATTATTGGTTACATATTACATTAAAGGTCTTCCTATCCCTATTTCCATGTGGGTTAAGAGAGCTCATAAAAATAACTTGCAAGAAGCTTTTGCTGAATCCATCCAGGTAGAAAAGGACATGTTTTGTTTAAAAGATAATCTTGACACTCAATCTGGTCAACCTTCTACTTCCTACAAGAAACAAGAGAACCCTCCTAAACCCACTGTTCAAAATAAAGATCCTTTTGAAATGAGTGATATAAAAAAATCTATGCAGAAGATCTCAAATGAAATGGTGGATTTGAAAAATGCCAACACTGAAAATCAAACCAATGATAGAGGATTTGTAAGGCCACCTTTTAGGAGACCTTACCAACCCCCTCAGAATCAAAATCCACCTAATCCTGGTGACGAGTTAACTTTTGAAGAAATCTATTCCATTTTCAAATCTATGGCTAATGAATCCTAGAATCCTCTTGATCACCCTAATGAAAATCCTAAATAAAACCAGGATCCCTAACCACCTAATGAAGAAGAAGATCAGCAATTCAACACCATTAGTTATTTTTCATAAGTCCCCATGGATGAAGAAGAAGATGAGCCTGAGACTATTTTCAATGTCCAACACCCTTATAACACTAGAAGAAAAGGACAATCTTCATAGGAAGCTTACCTTCAACATCTACCCCAAATAAAGGAAAAATAGTAACACAAAAAGAGACTATTATTCTTGATATTGAATATAGTTTAGTTGATGACTTGAAAAGTGTAAAGGCTAACATATCTCTTTTTGAACTTTTGAAAATTCCCTCCATGAGAGACAGTTTGCATAAAAGCATGATTGTGAACAAACCTAGAGAAGTTCAAAACAACAATTTAGAGACTTATTCTAAACTCGGTAGCCAAAACCCTAGTGGAAAGAAAACACCTTCTTTCTTGCTCACCTTCGAGATTTTAATTAGGAATGTGCATAATTGCATGATAGACTCAGGTGCTTCATCAAATGTAATTCCACTATCTTTTTGTAAGAAAATGAATGCATCTTGGGAACCTTTCCCTACCCAAATAGTCCAACTTGACCGATGAAGAGTTAGGGTAGTAGGAGAGTTGAAAAATGTTCTTTTGACATTATCTATTGATCCAAAAATCCACCAAACCACTGACATAGTTGTTATTGATATCCCCGAGGCATATGCAATGTGGCTAAGTAGGGATTGGTCTGAAAATCTTAAAGGTTATTTTTCCACAGACTGGTCCCATTTATGGCTCCCTTATAATGGAAGACCTAATAAAATAAATATTAGTAGAGAGACATAAATGAAACAAATATTCATTGATCTGAATGATTCCAGTGAACCTGTTGCTTACTTTAGCTCACACATTGAACACTACACCTTTGATACATTCTTCAGGGATTTGCCTGCTGATTTATCATCTGTTGAGAATGTTCAGAATCAATCTGAAATTGTTAATTTTACTTATGTCCCATTCTTTGGTTCCATTGTACATAATGTTTATAATGTGAATACTAATTTTATAATAGATTCAAATGCATGGACTTTGTTCTTTTATGGGTCGAAATCTAAAGATGGAGCTGGTGCAAGATGTGTGTTAATAGACCCAAAGGGAACCAAGATAATGATTGCCTGTAGACTACAGTTTGAGTGCACTAACAATATTGTTGAATATGAGGCTCTCATTCAGGGACTCGGGAAGGAAATCGATTTGGGCGCTCAGGTAATAGAATGCTACAAGGATTCCGAAATTATTGTGAAACAAGTAAGGAATAAAATTCATTGTATATCTCCCCATTTAGTTAATTATCATAAACGTGTTAGGGATCTGACCAATTCTTTTAGTGCATTCAATATTAAATCAGTCCCTGGGTCCCAAAACTTTGATGCAGGCTTATTGGCCAACACTGCCTCAAGACTGATTCCCCTAGAAGGTTTGTCTCTTGACACTTTATCTATTGAGTTAGTGTACAAACCTTCGATCCTTGATAATGTCACAAGTTGGAAAGTTTTCGATGATGATCAACATATTTTAGACTTCCTCACAATCCAAGATACCTTAGAAGATGTAGCCATAGATGAGGTCGATCACGAAAAATCCTTGTGTGATCCTAATTTTCCCTCCAACCTTATCCCTAAATCACTCACTAATTTGGAGAAGTACTATGACTTGCAGGACAAATTTAAGCATAAAACTAACTGCAAAACACATAGTTCATCTCTGATCTACCAACCTGTCAATCTAGGAACTGATAAAAACCGTCAGTTGATTAATTTGGGGATTGATTTCTCTCTCGATGAGAGAAAATATTTTATTAAGTTGTGTAGAAAATTTAAAGATGTGTTCTCTTGGACCTATGACGATCTCAAGACTTTTGATACCCACATCATGCACCACAATATTCCCATGAAACCTAATGCAAAGCCCTACCAGCAAAAACTAAGAAAGATGCATCCCAGGTTGGAGCCATCTGTCAAAAAATACCTAGAGAAATTGTTAGCAGCCATAATTGTATTTCCGATCAGATACACAATGGATTGCAAATCTAGTCCCTATTCATAAAAAGAATGGGGAAATTAGATTGTGTGTAGATTTCATAAATCTCAATAAAGCATCTGAAAAAGATAACTATCATGTCCCTCCTATGGAACAGATATTAGAGAAAGTTGCAACTGTTGAAATGTTCTCCTTGTTAGATGGTTTTCCGGGGTACAATCAAGTATTAGTTGCCCCTGCTGACCAACTAAAAACTACTTTCCGAACACCTTGGGGAACATTTTCCTACAGAAGAATGCCTTTTGGTTTGATAAATGTTGGAGCCACTTTCCATAGGGCTATGGATATAGCTTTCAAGGGGTTCATGCATAGCTCTGTTTGTTGATGTATTTGTAACTTCAAAATATATATTGTATGTATTACATCTGTACTTTATTGTATCCCCAACGGAGATGTATTATTCCTCCGATTGGAAGTGTCGTCAGTTGTATTCCAAGTGTCACAAGTTATATTGTAAGTGTCGTAACTTATACTTGATGAGTTATTAGACCACATTGATGGGGTCGGCCCTCTATGAGTCATGTAGGTTAAAGGGTTATTAGACCACTCTAGTGGGGTCGTCCCAGTCAGTATTATGTTAAGTAGTTAAGTTGGGGCCGACCTAGTTGAGTAAAGGTCAAGTGAAAGTAAAAGTATAAATAGAGAGTGTGACTCTCTCATTTGACACATTCTCTCATTCACTCACTTCGCATTAGTGAGAGAGACGATGAGTGCGCACAAGTAGAGGAGGAGTAGTTGCTGCAGTCATCTATCTCTTGGGGTTTGATATTTGTGATCTTTGTATTGGTGCTTATTCTATCTCTGAGGAAGTTGCGGCGTTTTTACCTTCTTGGTTTTCCCCGGTGAAATGTTTTGTGTCTCTTGTCTCTTGTCTCTTGTCTCTTATGCTTGATATGTTGTACATGTTTTTCTTTTAGTTAAGATCCTATATCTATTGAATTAAATGATGAAAAAATAACATGGTATCAGAGCTAGCCTGAAGGAAGGCATGGTATGGCATTTATGACACTTGTTGCACTTGCGACAAATTGGAAGCTAAGGCTTGGTATAGTAAAAACAAGTCATCGTGCAACTTTCGCTATAAATCCATTTTGGAGAAGGTTCAGGTTCTAAAAATTTCACAGGTCGAAGATAACATCTCCATGTAACGTGTGTCCAAAGAATAACATCTAATATGTTGTACTTTATTTTTTATGATCCATACAATCTAGGGTTTCTGCTTCTTCCAGATCTCAGTCATAAACAGGTGACCTAGGAAAAAAGGTCACAACTTGGGCTAGGGAGATCCAAATGAAATTATGTAAATAGTGACAGTGAGAACACAGATTGTAGTTTCATAGGTAAAAGTTTTAGAGGCTGAAGTTGAACCAGTGACACGTGGAACTTCGTTCAAGTTAGCTATCCTGTTTTATCCCATAAATAGGGCACGTTGCGACACTTGGCATAACTCTCTCTTAGAGAATCCATTTGAGGCCAGACCTATGGGGTTGGAAAGATGACATGTCAAGCTAACACAAGTAGACGTTTCAGACCCTGTTTATTTGTAACTTCAGAGATGCACCAGAAACAATAAGTCACATGTTTCTGTGAAATAGAATTGGATTCTGAGCATTCTCATTTTTGGCTTATCACTGCTGTGGTAAATTAGGGCTTTTGACAGAAGTGGAATTTTGGAGTGATCTCAGCATAGGATTGCTCTCCTCAGAAAAATCAAAATTTAGAGACCAACATCAAAGTTTTTGGTTGGGAAGAACCCCGGGCCTCATCAAACCCTAGTTCGGGATTTTGATCATAAAGGTGGAAAATTAGGGTTTCTACAAAAGTTGAAAATTTTGGAATCTGAGACCACAGATGGAATCTCCTCAGAAAAATCGAACCTTAGGGTACAAGATTGAATTTTTTGGTTGGGCAGAAGATCAAATTTTATCAAACCCTAGTTCGCGATCTTGTCTAGAAGATCTAGAAGTTTCAAAGGCAATTTTGAGGGGTCAGATTTTGCAGTTTTCAAAATTGAAGTATACCAGCTTGATTACCTCAACAAGGCACATCTTTCCATCCATTCAGAAGTTTGAAATTCAAAATTTGAATTTTTAGGGTTTCTCTGACAAACCCTAATCCAGCTCTAGATCCAGTCTCAGCAAATCAAAGTGGATTGGGTTAATCCTAGAAGATAATGAATTGGACACCTGCATAAGTGAAGAAGTTCCAGTTCCAGAGGGAGATAAGGCTAAGGCCTTACATAAGAAGACTACAAGCAATCCCGACAGGTATGACTTGAGGAGATACAGGTATGTTTTGAAATTTGTTCATGATTAATTTTATGATATGTTTGTCTTCATATTATTGAGGTTAGTACAATATTGATTTATTTTAGACTTGTCTTATCACCCTAGTGAAAGTATGAATGCATGTGAATAATAGAATACACTCTTTGATTAGGGTTATGAGGCTTATGATTGTACTAATGCACTGTGGTGTTGTATGAGGATGATGTTGTCCGCTAACATGAAAGGTACATCAAGAAAGACAAATCAAGTACTAGATTGAAAGAACATATGACCATGGTGACATGAAGACAAAGATTCATCCATATTCATGGATCACATTGAATCTCTACTTACAAGGTGTGTATGATTTGGTTCTACAATGGTTAACTAATGAGATATGTAGGTTACTAGCACAAGTCATTGAAAAGAACAAGAAGACATTATGTGGGTATGTTAGACATAACTAGCAAGCATGCCAATCCAAGTATGTTTTTCCTATATCAAGTTAGAATCCTATCTTGTGTTAGGATCTTATATAAGTATATTTGGCATGATTGATAATAACTATTCATGAAGTTATAAGTTTGGGCAATCATGGGTTTATGCATATTATGCTTATTAGTTTGATTAATGATATGACAAACTAGAAGACTCCTATGGTCAAATAAGAATATGCATGAGTAATAGAAGTAATCCCTGAAACCTTGAATACTAATGCTTGTGATAAATTACCTGTGTGTGAAATGAGCATGACCATACATGTTAAAATTATTTAGGATCATAATGTTTTGATAGTATTGAGATTATACTAATGTATGTATGGTTATGTATGATATCTTGAGGATAACACAATGATGACACTAGTGCACACTTAAGCATGCATAGTGGTCCAGAATGGATATAAGTTCAAGGAAAGATAATCTAGGAAGCAAAGATCAAGAGGGAGCACACTCCAGTAGTTCCTGCAAGGAAGTAAAGATTGAGAGGGAGTCCACCCAACAACTAAACAAAGATAAGTATTTGAATTATCATTTCTTATTACTTAAATGATGTTGTTCATTCATGTACATACTTATGTTCCTAGATTTAGGATGTACATTTTTCATTTTAGAAAAGTTCCATTAATGAACAAGATACTACTAATATGAAAGTAATGGGTAAGTGGCCTATGGTCCTGTACAACATTCCATTGCTACTTATCTAGAATGAAACCTCTTTGCTGACATGTTAGGAGTTGTGCACACTCTTAACAACGTTCTGGTAGAGATGGAAGGCATCTAGAAATTTACGTGATATGGATAAATGTTGTATTAAAGCATTGGATAAGATAATTGCATGACTGTATGACATATGTCTTTATGCGTAAGAATTTGTTCTGAAAAAATATGAGATGTTTCTAATCATGCAATTGAATTTGACTTGTAGGAAAGATTGTGTACAATCACCTACAAAAGAAGGACAACAACATTTGTTCCAGCAACGAAGTTCAAGAAAAATTTCGATTAAAGATATTGAAGAATCTAAAGTTCCCAAGATCTGGGATGCAGTAATGGAAAGATGCCATGACGAGGAGTACCAGTCAATCATGAAGAATGATGTATGGGGTGTGGTCTCGAGACCAGAAGAGAATTCTGTTGTGACTTCCAAGTGGATCTACAAGATCAAGCATGTTGTAGATTGTAGCACAGATAAATACAAGGCAAGTACTTGCTCTTGTTGCAGTAATGAAGTGGAAGATACACCAGATGGATGTCCAAGACAACTTTATTGATTGGTGTAGTCGAAGAGGAAGTGCATGTGGAGCTTCCACTTGGTTTTGAGACACGTGACAGGGAGTCATATGTGTGCAGATTGAAGAAAGCCTTGTATGGCTTGAAGGAAGCACCTAGGACATGGTACGGCAGAATAGGCAGCTTCCTATCCAGTTTGGGATTTAACAAGAGTAAAGTGGATTCCAACCTTTACTACAAGGTTGAGGAAGGAAATCCAATGATACTCCTATTGTATGTGGATGACCTATTTGTGACAGGTGAGGATAGGTTGATTGTCGACATGAAGAGGAAACTTGCTACCGAGTTCGAGATGAAGGACTTGGCTATGATGCATTACTTCCTAGGTATGGAGGCGTGACAGAGTGCAGATGGAATCTTCCTTGGACAAGGGAAGTATGCAGTAAAGATCCTGAAGCAGTTCGGGGTGATGGACTGCAAGGCCATGGCCACACCTATGGCATCGAACTTGAAGCTATTGAGTGATGCTTCATCAGAGTCATTTGATGCCATGATGTATCATCAGATGATTGGGTCCTTGATGTACCTGACGATCACGAGACCAGATATTTGCTTTGCGGTGAACACCTTGAGCTAGTTCCTGACAGATCCTAGACATGTTCACCTAATTGTTGTAAAGCATATTCTGAGGTACCTGAAGGGTACGGTTGATTATGGGCTCAAGTATGATGTGAATCAAAAGTTTAACCTGGAGGGTTATGTTGATTCAGATTGGGTAGGCAGTGCTGCAGATAGGAAGAGTACTTAGAGGTGCTGCTTCAGTATGGGATCAGGTGTGATATCTTGGTTTAGCAGGAAGTAGTCCTGCGTAGCACTGAGCACATCCGAAGCGGAGTATGTCGCATCTTGTTCGACTAGTTTTGAGGCAGTGTGGATGAGAAAGCTACTATATGAGTTATTTGATCTCCAGTTGGATGCTATTTGTATTTTATATGACAACCAGAGTTGTGTGAAGTTGTCTGAGAACCCAGTGTTCCATGACATGTCGAAGCACATCGAGATCAAATATCACTATATCAGGGATATGGTGCAGAGAGGAGCAGTGAAGCTCCTGTATGTTGCGACAGATCAGTAGATTGCAGATGTGTTGACCAAACCACTAGCCATAGTGAAGTTTGAGTAATTCAAAGGGAGGCTTGGTGTTCTGCAGATAGAAGACACTTCGAGGAGGAAGTGATGGGACACATTTGCAGGATCCATTCCAAGCATGGTGGTAGGAGGATCCTTCCCATGGCTGTGGATGTAAACGTTGTGTGATGAGCATCAAGACGATGCTCAGTTGATGCTATGTATGATGATCAGGATGATCATGCGATGATGGCATGCATCAGGATGATCATGCTATGATTATGTACATAAGGACGATGTACTGTATGATGATGATCAGTATGATCATGAGTATCAGGATGATACTTCGTGGACATGAACAGATTATGCAGGTATCATGTAATAGCTCCCTGGGAGATCTGATAGTCTGAGCTCGGATGCTCTTGCGAGGTTTTTCTATAGGTTGGCTACGGAAAGATTGTGCAAGTAGCATGTAATAACTCACTGGGAGATCCTATAGTCTATGCTAGGATGCTCTTGCGGGGTTTGCTACAGGATTGGCCGTGGATAGGTTGTGCAAATAAGCATATAATAGCGCCTTGGGATATTTGTATATACTCTTGCTAGGTTTTGTCTATGGCATATAATAGCTCCCTAGGAGATCTGGCAAATGCTCTTTCGAGGTTTTGCTTGGGAGGACATATAATAGCTCCCTACGAGATTTGCAAGTACTCTTACTAGGTTTTTCCTATGGCATATAATAGCTCCCTGGGATATTTGGAAAATGCTCTTGCTAGGTTTTGTCCTATGGCATGTAATAGCACCCTAGGAGATCCGATAGGTTGAGTTGTGTGCTCGTAATCTGTCGTGGGATTCTCTTTCGAGGTTTTGTGGTGGTCACATGTAATAACCCCATGGAAGATCTTTTTGGTCATGCTTAGGCACATAAAAGATCCTAGGATACTCTTTCGAAGTTTTGTTTACACGCGTAATTAGGCCTGGGATCCATAGTATGGCCAAAGATGATGAAGACCTATAGGAGGCTAGGCCTACATCCAACATGAAAAAGGGCTGACTCTGTATAACGTCCTATGATGAGAATAATTATGAGATAGCACCACTGATCTAGATGACAAGTACAACAGCAGTGACGATGATGCTCCATGATCCAGTGACGATGATCCAGCTCCATAATTGAAGACTTGTGCCTATATGTATTGATGACTTGTGTCAAGAGAATACCTTCTTAGTTAAGAGGGAGTGTTGATGTATTTGTAACTTTGGAAGATATTCACTTGTATATTGTATGTATTACATTTGTACTTTATTGTATCCCCAACAGAGATGTATTATTCCTCTGATTGGAAGTGTCATCAGTTGTACTTGCAAGTGTCACAAGTTATATTGTAAGTGTCGTAACTTATACTTGATGGGTTATTAAACCACCTTGATGGGGTCATGTTGATGTATATGTAACTTCAGAATGTACTTCATATATGTATATTGTACTCCTATAGAGATGGTATTATTCCTCTATACGGAAGTGGTTGTATTCCTATAGAGATGTTATTATTCATCTATACGGAATTGTCGCCATTTATATTGTAAGTGTCGTAACTTATACTTGATGGGTTATTAGACCACCTTGTTAGGGTCGGTCCTATATAAGTCATGTGGGTCAAAGGGTTATTAGACCACCCTATTGGGGGTCGGCCATGTGGGTCAAAGGGTTATTAGACCACCCTAGTGGGGGTCGGCCCAGTCAGCATTATGTTATGTGGTTAAGTTAAGGCTGACCTAGTAAAGGTTATTAGGCAAGTCAAGTCTAGTATAAATAGAGATCGGGAGATCTCTATTTTATCATTCTATTCTCTCTCACACTCTTGGGAGAGTGGCGCACTTGTGGAGGAGGAGAAGTTGCTGCTATGAGATGTCTATCTCTTATGCTTGGGTTGTATCATTTCTCTATCTATCTTTGAGGAAGTTATTGGGGTTTTTAACCTTTATGGTTTTCCCCAAGTAAACTCTGTGTCCCTTGTGTGCTTGCATTATTGTGTCCATGATTGATATGTTGTAGATATAATATGTTGTACATGTTATTCTCTCAGTTAAGATCCTAGATCAGATTGAAATTCTGAAAAATTAACATGGTATCAGAGCTAGCCTGAAAGAAGGCATGGTATGGCATGTATGACACTTGTTGCACTTGTGATGCTAGGGCTTGATATAGCAAAAACCAGTCATCGTAGCACTTTCACTATAAATAAATTTCGACGAGGTTTCAGGGTCTTAAAATCATACAGTGCGAAGCTAAGATCCCCATGTACCTTGTGTCTAAAGGAAAACCTCTAATTCATTGCACTTTGTGTTTTATGATCTGTACAATATAGAGTTTCTGCCTCTTCCATATCTCAGTCATAAACAGGTGACCTTGGAAAAAAAGTCGTAACTTGGGCTAGGAAGCTACTAATGAAATTTAGTAAATAGTGACCATATTACACAGACTGTACTTTCTCAGGTAACTTTTTCAGAGGCCGAAACTGAACCAGTGACATGTGGCACGCCATACAAGTTCACTCTCCTGTTTTATCCCATAAACAAGTCATGTTGCGACACTTGGCATAGATCTCTCTCAGAGAATCCATTTGAGGTTAGACCTATGGGGTTGGAAAGATGACAGGTCGAGCTATCACAGGAAAAAATTTTAGATACTGTGGATCGAAAAGTTCAGAGTTACACCAGAAAAAATCAAGTACATATTTCTATCAAAACATAATTATTTTTTAGCACCTTCATTCATGGTTTCCGGAATTTAGGGTTTCGGAGAAAGTTGGAATTTTTGAAATCTGTTACCACGGCTGGAAGCTCCTCAGAAAAATAGAAGCTTAGAGCTTTGGATCGAACCTTTTTATTGGGTAGAAGGGTGGGCTTTATCAAACCCTAGTTCGGGGTCATGTCTAGTGAATCCAGAAGCTTCAAAGGCAATTTTGAGGGGTGAAACTTTGTAGTTTTCAAATTCTGAGTATACCAGCTTGACCAGCTTAGAAAGGTGCATATTTCTATCCTTTCAAAATTTTGAAATTCAATGTTTGAATGTTTAGGGTTTCTCTGACAAACCCTAATCCAGCTCCAGATCCAATTTCTCCAAATCAAGTGGATTGGTTTAATCCTAGAAGAGAATGGATTGGTGACCTGCATAAGTGAAGAAGTTCCTGTTTCAGAGGGAGATGAGGCTAAGGCCTTACATAAGAAGATTACAAGCAATCTCGGCAGGTATGACTTACAGGTATGTTTCGAATCTTGTTAATGGTTAAGTTTATGATATGTTTGTCTTCATATCATTATGGTTAGTACAATCTTGATTAATTACTAGACTTGTCATATCAACTTAATAGAATTATGAATACATGATAGAAGATATTCATTGATTAAGGTTTTGACACTTATGATTGTACTAATCCAGTGTGATGTTGTATGAGGTTTATGTTGTTCGCTAACATGAAAGGTACACCAAGAAATACAAATCATGTTCTACTTCAAGAACATATAATCATGGTGACATGAAGACAAAGATTCATCCATTGTCATGGATCACATAGAGGATCTACTTACGAGGTATGTATAACTTGGTTCTACAATGGTTAACTTATGAGACATGCAGGTTACTAGCACAAGTCATTGAAGAGAACTAGAAGACATCGTGTGGGTATGTTAGACATAACTAGCTAACATAGTAATCTGGGTATGTTTTTCCTATATCAAGTTAGAATCTTACCTTGTGTTAGGATCCCTTATATAAGTATACTTGGTATGATTGGTTATGTTTATTCATAAAGTTAGAAATGTAAGTAATCAAGGGTTTATGCATTTTATGTCTCTTATCTTGATTGATGATTTAACTAACCAGAAGAGTCCTATGATCAAATAAGAATATGCATGAGTAAAAGAAGACTTCCCTGAAACCTTGAATACTAATGTTTATTATCTATGTTTGAAATGATCATGACTATACATGTTTAAGATTATTGTGTTTTGATAGTATTAAGATTATACTAATGAATGTGTGATTATGTATGAGACCTCGAGGATAACACAATGATGATACTAATAAGCATGCATAGTGATGGATATAAGTTCAAGGACAGGTAATCCAGGAAGCAAAGATCAAGAGGGAGCACACTCCAGTTGTTCCTGCAAGGAAGAAAAGATCAAGAGGGAGCACACTCTCGTTGTTCCTGCAAGGAAGCAAAGATCAAGAAGGAGCACACTTCAATAGTTTCTACAAGGATGCAGATATTTAGAGGGAGTTGACCACTTCTCACATCAAAATGGAGTTGCAGAAAAGAAGCAAAGACTGAGAGGGAGTCAACCCAACAAACAAACAAAGCTTGTTGTGTAGGAAAGATCATATACCATCACCTACAAAAGAAGGACTACAACATTTGTTCAGCAACAAAGTTATCTATTAAAAATATTGAAGATATTGAAGTTCCTAGGATCTGGGAAGAATGCCACGATTGAGGAGTACCAGTCGATCATGAAGATGTTTGGGATGTAGTCCCAAGACCTGAAGGGGAGTCTGTAGTGACTTCCAAGAGGATCTACAAGATCATGCATGCTGCAAGTGGTAGCATAGAGAATTTTTCTCTTGTATCCAGATACGCTTCCATTAGATCTGTACTTGCTCTAGCTACAGTGATGAAATGGAAGATACATCAGATGGATTTCAAGAGAGCTTTCTTGAATGGTGTAGTTGAAGAAGAAGTGTATAGGGAGAAGCCACTTGGTTCTGAGACACATGACAGGGAGTCATACATGTGTAGAATTTGGTATGGTAGGATAGACATCTTTCTATCCAGTTTGGGCTTTACCAAGAGTAAAGAGGATTCCAACCTTTAGTACAAGGTTGAGGAAGGAAATCCAGTGATACTACTTTTGTATATGGATGACCTGTTTATTACAGGTGAAGATAGATTGATTGCCGACACACAGTGGAAGCTTGTTGGAGAGTTTGAGATGAAGAACTTGTGGATGATGCACTATTTTCTAGGTATGGAGGTGTGGCAGAGTGCAGATGGAATCTTCCTTGGACAAGGGAAGTATGTAGTAGAGATCCTGAAGAGGTTCAGGATGATGGACTGCAAGGCCATGGCCACACCTATGGAATCAAACCTGAAGCTTCTGTGTGATGCTTCATCTGAGCCGGTTGATATCACTATGTATCGTCAGATGATTGGGTCCTTGATGTACCTGACAAACACGAGACTAGATATTTTCTTTGCGGTGAACACATTGAGCCAGTTCCTAACGGATCCGAGGAGTGTTCACATGGTTGTTGTAAAGCATATTCTGAGGTACCTGAAGGGTACAGTTGATTATGGGCTCAAGTATGATGCGAATCAAAATTTTAACCTACAGGGTTATGTTGATTCAGATTGGGCAGGCAGTGCTACAGATAGGAAGAGCACTTTTGGGTGCTACTTCAGTATGGGATCAGGTGTGATCTCTTGGTTTAGTAGGAAGGAGTCATGTGTAGCACTGAGTATAGCCAAAGAAGAGTATGTTGCGACAGATGAGCAGGTTGCAGTTGTATTGACCAAGCCATTGGCTAGAGTGTAGTTTGAGTACTTCAGGGAGAGGCTTGGTGCACTTCAGATCGAAGGTCCTTCCAAAGGGAAGTGATGAGTCCAGAAGATGCAGATGCACATGAGCTTTTCTGACATGGTTGATGTGTTCTCCCATGGTCGTGATGTAATTGCTGAGCCATTCTCACATGGTGGTAGATGTGTTCTCCCATGGTGTAGATGTAAGGGCTGAAGCCATTTTTCACATGGTGGTAGATGTGTTCTCCCATGGTGAAAAATTAAGGGCTGGAGCCTTCCCTGAATGGTGGTAGATGTCTTCTCCCATGTAGATGAAGTAAGTGCTGGATGATGTGCATCTGGTTTGTGCTTCGTGGACGATGAGATGATCTGAAGAGGACGATGCTATGATGATCAGAAGGATCATGGATGATGAGAATTAGGATGATGTTCTAGTTTCTGCTCTATATGATCAGTTGGATCATTTATGTATGTATGCATCATGTTGATGATGGATTAGATCAGTTGGATCATTTATGTATGTATGCATCATGTTGGATGCTGGATATGATCAGTTGGATCATTTATGTATGTATGCATCATGTTGGATGTTGGATATGATCAAGTAGATCATGTATGTTGATGGATACATTGTGTGGATCATGTGTCTTTGTATGATCAGGTAGATCATGTATGTTGATGGATACATTGTGTGGATCATGTATCTATGTATGTATCAGGTAGATACATTGTATATGTTGATATGTATCAGGTAGATACTTGGTATGCATCAGGTAGATGCATTGTATGATCAGGATGATCATGGATGACGAGCTTCTCTAGTTGACATGCATCGGGATGATGCAATGATGATGATCAGGATGATCATGTGTACATCGGGATGATGTATGGAGAGTATCAGGTTGATACTCTATGGCCGTGGATAGGTTGTGCAGATGAGCATGTCTCGTAGATCCTATAGGTCAGAGTTGTGTACCCATAACAGCCTGGGATGCTCTTTCAAGACATTGCTCTGGGAGGACATATAATAGAACCCTGAGAGATACTTCAGGTCAGAGTTGTGTACCCATAACATCCTGGGATGCTCTTTCAAGGTTTTGTCCTATGGCATGTAATTTGATCCTAGGAGATCTGGACAGGATGAAAAAGGCCTCAGATGCTTCAGCCAGGTTTTGCCATGACCACATGTAATTTGCTCCTAGGAGATTTGGACAGGATGAAAAAGGCCTCAGATGCTTCATCCAGGTTTTGTGGTGGACCACATGTAATTTGCTCCTGGGAGATCTAGAAAGGATGAAAAAGGCCTCAGATGCTTCAACCAGGTTTTGTGGTGAGATCACATGTAATGTGCTCCTAGGAGATCCGACAGGTAGAGCTGTGTGCTCCTAAGAGCATGGGATGCTTTAGCCAGTTTTTGTGATGGGTCACATGTAATGTGCTGCTGGGAGATCCGATAGGTAGAGCTGTGTGCTCGTAACAGCCTGGGATGCTACCGCTAGGTTTTGTGACGCACATAATAAGTCCTGAGGTTTCCACAGCATGGCCAGTGATGATGAAGACCTACAGGTGGTGGGCCTACATCCAGTATGAAAAAGGACTGGCTCTATAGAAATTCCTATGACGAGTAGATTCAGAGATTGATTGAGATAGCAGCAGCAATGACGATGACGATGATTCGAGGATGATGATTCGCTAATGATGATCCAGAGAAGAAGACTTGTGCTAGCAGATCTATGTTGAGAAATACCTTCCTAGTTAAGAGGGAGTGTTGATGTATATGTAACTTCGGAATGTAATTCATATATGTATATTGTACTCCTATAGAGATGGTATTATTCCTCTATACGGAAGTGGTTGTATTCCTATAGAGATGTTATTATTCCTCTATACGGAAGTGTCGTCATTTATATTCTAAGTGTCATAACTTATACTTGATGGGTTATTAGACCACATTGTTGGGGTCGGCCCTGTATAAGTCATGTGGGTCAAAGGGTTATTAGACCACCCTATTGGGGGTCGGCCATGTGGTTCAAAGGATTATTAGACCACCCTAGTGGGGGTCGTCCCAGTCAACATTATGTTACTTGGTTAAGTTAAGGCCGACCTAGTAAAGGTTATTAGGTAAGTCAAGTCTAGTATAAATAGAGATCGGGAGATCTCTATTTTATCATTCTATTCTCTCTCACACTCTTGGGAGAGTGGCACACTTGTGGAGGAGGAGAAGCTGCTGCTAGGAGATGTCTATCTCTTATGCTTGGGTTGTATCATTGCTCTATCTATCTCTAAGGAAGTTATTGGGGTTTTTCACCTTTATGGTTTTCCCCAAGTAAACTCCGTGTCTCTTGTGTGCTTGCATTATTCTTTCCATGATTGATATGCTATAGATATAATATGATGTACATGTTATTCTTTCAGTTAAGATCCTAGATCAGATTGAAATTCTGAAAAATTAACAGGTCGGCCCTGTATGAGTCATGTAGGTTAAAGGGTTATTAGACCACCCTAGTGGGGTCGGCCTAGTCAGTATTATGTTAAGTGGTTAAATTGGGGTCGGCCTAGTTGAGTAAAGGTCAAGTGAAAGTAAAAGTATAAATAGAGAGTGTGACTCTCTCATTTGACAGATTCTCTCATTCACTCACTTCACATTAGTGAGAGAGAGAGGAGGAGTGCACACACATAGAGGAGGAGTATCTGCTACAGTCATATATCCCTTGGGGTTTGATCTTCATGATCTTTGTATTGGTGCTTATTCTATCTCTGAGGAAGTTGCAAGGTTTTTCACCTTCTTGGTTTTCCCTGGTGAAATGTTTTGTGTCTCTTGTCTCTTGTCTCTTATGCTTGATATGCTATACATGTTTTTCTTTCAGTTAAGATCCTAGATCTATTGAATTAAATGATGAAAAACTAACACTGTTGTTGTTTACCTTGATGATATTACAATCTATTCAAAAAAGAGGCATGATCATCTGTTTGCTCTTAAACAGGTATTTGAACGGTGCAGAAAGTATGGGGTCTCACTAAATCCAAAGAAATCCATTTTTGTTGTTATAGAGGGTAGGATTTTTGGATTCATTGTTTCAAAGCACGGTATGGTCATTGACCCCGAAAGGACAAACGCCATAGCCAAAATTGGACTTCCCAGCTCCAGAAAATACATGCAGTCATTCTTAGGTAAGATTAACTTTGTTAGAAGGTTTTTACCTAATTTCGTACAGATTGTTAAACACTTACAAGAACTGGTCAAGAAGGATGTACAATTCAAATGGTCCGACGTGCAAAGAGATGCTTTTGCAAAAATTCACAAAGCCATCATAGAAGCTCCTACTCTGATGTCTCCCGATTTCACTAAAGATTTCATTTGTATACATTTGCTATTGATTTCTCTTATGTTGTTGTCCTGACACAGAAACATGTTGATTACATTGAGATTCCTATCTCCTTCATGAGCTCCACATTTAAAGGGGTTGAGTTGAATTACTCCCAGATTGATAAGCAAGCTTATGCAGTCTATAAGTCTGTAAATCACTTCAAAACCTATCTTTTAAAATCTAGGACTAAAGTTATTGTCCCTTATGCATCAATAAGGAATGTGTTGATTCAAAAGGAGCTTGGTGAAAAACATTCTCACTGGATGACAGCACTTTAGGAATACGACCTTGAAATGAAACCTGCTAAAATCATAAAGGGACAAGGTTTGTGCTTACTTAGTGCCCAGTCTAATGACCCTGTATAGGAACAACTCGAGTGGAATTAGGAAGAAAGTACATCTGAAAGTTCTATAAATGTTATTTCTACACCAACATCTGAATGGTATGACGACATCAAGTTTTTTTTTTACATATGGGTTTGCTCCTCAAACCCTGGATTTTAAAAAGTGTAGGGATTTAAGATTGAAAGTTGCACTGTATCAGTTTATTGATGGTGTGCTGTTTAGGAAAAATTATGATGGATTTTTCTTAGATGTTTGGAAAAAACTGAAACTGACAATATCTTGTTGGAATTTCATGCAGGACCTACAGGAGGACACTTTTCAGGGGAAACTACTGCCCATAATTTCTTGAGAGTAGGATATTACTGGCCAACTCTATTCATAGATGCATATTCCTTTGCCAGGAAATGTGAATCATGCCCAAAATTTGCGTGTAATGTCCAGAAGCCCGCCTTTCCCCTTCAGCCAGTCACTGTCCAGTTCCCATTTCAACAATGGGGCCTATATTTCATGGGAATTATTACCCCTACCTCCTCCTTGCAACATCGATACATCCTAAGAGCCATAGACTACTTAACTAGGTGGGTAGAGCCAGTTCCTCTTAGGCAGGCCAATACAAACTCAGTGATATCCTTTATGGAGAGTAACATAATCACTAGCTTTGGGGCACGTGAGTTTCTAGTTTTTTATAATGCTTCCTACTTCTCCTTTATCGATCTTACCCAGTATGCCCTTGAAAAAGGGATTAAGCTTAAATATTCTTTCAACTATTATCCACAGGGAAATGGACTGGCCGAGTCTTCCAATAAAAATTTGATCAATATATTGAAGAAGACTGTAGCCACCCATCACAAGAATTGGCACACTCAACTGTTCAATGCTCTTTGGGTAGACCGTGTAACCCCGAAATCCGCCATTGGAAACTCCCCTTACTGTTTGGTTTATGGTAAGGAGGCCATCTTACCATCTAACCTTTTGATCCCTTCATTACAATTAGCTCATTCAATGCAACAGGATGACTCTTCTCCCCTTCAACAAAGGATTGACTCATTACTTCAATTGGAAGAGGAGAGGGAGAAGTCCAAGAATAAGTTGTATCAACATTAACAATTGGTTAAGAAATGGTTTGATGAAAAGTCCTCAACTAATAGGGATTTCACAGTGGGAGATTTGGTTTTAAAATCGTATAAACAACATAAATATAAGAATGACTATACCAAATTTCAACACTTGTGGCTAGGGCCATTCATTGTTACATAAAAGGTTGGACCTAGTACTATCTGGTTACAAACACTAGAAGGTGTCTTTGACACCTATCCAGTCAATGTTCAACTGCTCAAGAAGTATTTCATTTAAGATAAGCATTTGGCTTATCTGTACATAGGTGTGGTTTGTTTTTCTTTTCTTTTTTTGGATTGTTTGTTTTCTTTGAATTTTTCTTTTCTTTGAATCATAATAATGACAAAACATTTGGCATAGGCTGCTGACTAATGCATCTCAAATCAATTCAGTCTGAATATTTGGGGTGGCCATGTCAGATCCACTTTACTCAGTCTATATGTGGAGGTGTCCTTTCATGAAATAAAACAACCAATTTGTGCAGAGCTTTAATTGATACTTTCCCATCTGAATCACCATATTTATAGATGTCTCATTTTGATAATTGAAGTTATAGGGGTGACTAGGTCGTCCTACCTTATGTTCCATTAGTGATTGGTAGTAAATATTTATAACCTGGTCAACCTTTATCTATTCTGGGTCCCATCATGATCATATCGAAATTAAATGCACTTAAATGAATGTGAATTGCAAGACGGGGGGTATTATCACAAGCCGTCTCATTATGTTCATAGATGATCAGTGAAATGACATCTCCACATCTAGTCATCAAGCTAGGGAGGTGAATTTCAGCTGCTGCTAAAGGTGGAAGATCCTATCACAGTTCGGTCCATTCATGATCCACAAGTACTGGTGAGTAACACTACTAAAATGTGGTCACCAAGCCATGGTAGTGTCTTGTAATTTACATTTCAATTAATCTTGTTTTTCTTTGTTAAGACAGATTGTTGCATTCAAGGATGGGGGGTCTTATTGCATGCCATCTTGACCATGATCATGAACTTTATTTTGGACTGGAATTATTGCTACATGGTTACCAAGCCATGATAATTGCTTTTAGTGTCAGAAATAAAGGAAAAGGAGTCTCCTTACAGAGCTAGCTTGTTCAGTTCCCAGGTGAGGTTTGTGAATGAAATTGCCAAAACCTGATCACCAAGTCAGGGAAATGGCCTTGTTTTGAACAAAGTCTTATTTGCACATTTTCTTTTAAAAAAGAGGAAGAAGAAGAAGAAGGATTTTGAGTAATGAAGTCAATAAATACAAAAAATAAATGGTTAATAATTCAAGGTGACTCATGATCTGGGGATCTAAAATAGCTGTAAGGTTGTTTCTAAGGTTTATCACAAATTGCCCTCTTATGTTTACATGGTGGTTCAAGGATTACATCTTTACTGCTAGGATTCCTTTTTCAAATGAACATCATCTCAATTGATTTTGGATGGGGACATATCAATCATATGAAATTGACTCTATTGTTTTGATTGTGATTTTGTGAAAACATTTTCTAGTTGTAGGATGAAACATATTTTATTCTGGCATGTATCTTTCTCAAAGCTGAAGATTATGTTTACAGAGATAACTGCTTCGGCCAACCAGTCACCATTTGTTGTAGGCACAATAGATCCCATATTTATCAATGAAAATGGGAGCCCCACTATTATTTTTTGAAGGTAACTCGGAATTGCTTTATTTGTTTTGGGATGTTTTGATTATTGTTATTATCCCTTTCCTATTTTCCATGCTTTGGATTTAATGCAGTTTGCTAAAAAACCTTTCTTTTTGTGCATTCTGTGAGTTGCAGAAAACTTACTTTTCTTGAAATTATATTTTTTTTCGCAACCCTCAATCCGTAGTCCGCACCGCAATGCGGATTGCACATGATGAAAATTTTCAGATAATAAATTTCTCCTTTCCGCAATCTGCAAATTCGGATTACGGGTGCCGAGAAACCCTTTTTCAATAAAATCAATTTTTTCTTTTGCAACCCGCAACTCTGAAATTGCGGAAGGCACTTAATTAAATAAAATGGAATTTTCGATTCTGCAATCCGCAACCCGCAAAGTGTGGATTGCGGAATGCGGAAAGCATTTAGTTAATGAAAATAACATTTGAGTTTCCACATCCCACACCCACATTGCGGATTGCAGATTGCGGAAATCACAAATCATAATAAACAAATTCAATTTATACGTTCGCAACCCGCGACTTGCATTGCGGGTTGCGGAAAGATTGATTTCACTATAACTTTTCACTGCTTCGCTTTTCCATTTGCAGATTGCGGAAAAATTAAGCCACTCAACTTCAAACTTGCACTTCCGCAACCCGCAACCCGCATTATAGATTTCAGATTGCTGAAACCTCAAATCAAAATTACAAAAATTCGCTCCCACGTTTCTTTTCCGCTTTTTCGCGTTTTGAATCTAAGCCGTCGATTCCTTTTAATTTTACGATCTGGATTTATTCCACTGTTGCTTAAATATTTCGAATTGCCATGATTTTTCTACCATTTTTCATCTTGCAAATTTCACTTGGGTGAAAGATTTCACTACATATTTTTTACCAGATTTACCATTTTACCCCCTTCTTCAACGCAGGTTGGTTTTTCGGTACTTCCATCCTCATTTTGTGATAATTTAGAGTTGAAATTAGTTTTATTGACTTTTTTTTATCATTGTATTAGATTTTTAAGTTTCCCAACCATGTTGAAAAACACCCGCTCCAAAACAACCCTAAAGGAACTTAAGAAGAAAGACCCAAACAGTGGAATCCTCTTCGGTACAAATGGCAGGGTATCTGAGACCTATCACTTGGATTGGACGCGCATTTACTCCATTTTTTACAACAATGACCTATCTGAAATTCAACACAACCAGTCCTCCTATGTGAACATTAGCAAATCTCAATTGCATGCCATTACGGCTAGACCAACACTCATGCCCTACACCAATGCTATCAAATGGATAATTGACCATGCCCACTTGCTAGATCATTATTTCAATGATAAGGCTGGAGCACAATTAACTTCTTTTCAACCTGAAGTGTTTTCTAGAGCTTATTCCCTAAGGCAACCCGACCAACTGCTGAATACGGAATTCCTAGACTCCACTGCAACCCAATTAAATTTTGATGAAATGCTTAAATCATTGATGAATAACCCTGCAAGCTTCACGCCCAAGGCCAAGAAATCCTATCCCATCTCTTGGTTTAAAGATCCATTCACTCTATTGGAAACCATTTTCTGCAGGTTATACGGATTACCAGACTGCTCAGTGTTCAAGGTCGAATGGGCACCCCTCGCCCACCTCGTCCTCACTATAGGTTAGTCCTTCAATTGGGCTCAAATTCTATCATTCAAACTCAAGACAATAATTGAGAAGTATTAGAAGACCCCAGCTTCCATAAAACCTACATTCTTCTACTCGTCTTATATCATGGATGTCTTTTGTTCAGCTTTTGAGTTTCCTTCCATAGGATGGAACTGGACACTATCTACACCACCGGTCCACAATTATTGCTCTGCACTGTGGGAGGGAAATTTTGTGCCTCTCATATTTGATATTTTTTACCATTTCGTTGGCTGAATTCAGCTGATGATCTTCAAGCAGAACGGTCCCACATTCTCCGAACATGCCAAGGAACTTGTCTCTACCATGGGTGACTGGTATGTAGGGGAATACTTCTCTTATGTAATAATTTGGGGCAGCAATACAACACATCTACTTCCCATAATTGTACCAGATAGATTGTTGTTGGAAGAGATATCCTTTCAGACAGTCACAGATGGTGTGTTCCCTAAACTAGCTGGAGCCAAAAGAAGAGGGTGTCCTAAGTTCCCACTTCATCTTGTGCCTTTGTTAATTCAGAATTTAACCCATGCTGGATTACTTGGAAAGAATATTTCCACCCTGAAGCTTGGGAAAGCTCCAAAGAGAATGCCCCACACTAAATCATTTCTGACAAATCATTTTGCACAAGAACACATGAAAAGTGTTTATGCTCATCGGACTGACTTAAATGACTCAATCTACCAAGGAGTGGACTCATTTGCTGAGGTCCTCAACAAGACTTCTTCCCTGGGAGAAAAGAACTTCATTTTTCAGTACCAGCAGGAGCTCAAGGCTAAGGTCTTGCAGTACATAAAATTTGAGCTGTCACTTGATGAAAAGGTTCAAAAAGATAAGGCAGAGAAAGAAGCTCAGAAATCAAGCACCCCCTTGATGCTGACCTACCACACTGATTATAAGGGAAAGGATCCTGTTGAGGACACATTGCATCCCAAACCTTTGGCCAATCTCAATGCCTTGATACAGTCAGCTACTGAGATGAAAAGGGAATTAGCAGCGTTGACCTGAGTAGTAGTAACGCAGATTGATGTTGCAACCACTCCAACAAAGAAGCAAAAGGTTGAAGGGTCTATACCAAAGGTTACTATGCTCCACATAGAAGAGAGTGATGTGTAGGATGAAACCCTTCCTTCCAAATTTTCATGCCCAATCTCCATTCTTGTCGCCCTGCAGGAAGTAATTTTTGTTAACCCTACCTCTTATGATCCTTTAGAGAGCATAGTGATTCATGAATCTCTTCATGACTTTCACTTCCTGGAGTTCACCATTGCTACGGTTATAAAATCTTCCATACTATAATACATTCCAATTGTTTCACCCCCCATCTCATCACCTGATATAATAATTCTTGTACCTGCATCAACTGAACCATTAGTCATCCCTGTGGTGACTTCCCAAGGGTCAATCATGACTCCAACCTCTATTCCACTTACACAGGGTATTGAAATCCAAGTCCCTACTGTACCTGTAGAATCCCCTGTGATCCAATATCTGTCTCACTCCCAGAGATCATTGATTTACCTTCTACTTCTTTCTCTTTACCATCAATCTCCAATATCATTTCTCCTTCCATATCCACCACCCAAATCACCATGCCTATTCCAACTTTTGTTGCATCCCAAACTATACCTTTGGTCACAAATTTTGATGTGTCTACTTCCACAGTGGACATAGTGGCAAATTTTGGAGAAGATGTTGTGGCTTCCTTGGGAGAATCTTTCTACAGCAAGTCAGAGAAAGAAGTAGTGAAAAGTGGTACTAAAAGACATAGGGAAGGGACTGTTATGCAGGGCCCTGTTCTCAACCAATTTATTTGGAAGAAGACATCCACTGATGTACAACAAGAAGCACTTGAATCTGTTGCAACAATGGGAGCCTTTGCAGGGGCCAATTATGACTTTGTCACCTCATTGAACAAGGATATTGAAGCTAAGCAATAGGAGTTGCAGAATCTCAAGCAGGAGTAGACTGAAATTAACGAACAACATCAATCGCAACTACAAGAGTTGAAAATTGAGCATAACAATCAGTTGAAAGGTTTGTAGGTACAAAATGCATCTCTTTAGCAGTAGCTATAGGAAGCACAAGTGCTAAATATTGGCTATGCTAAAAATATCACACTGCTTGAGCAACAATTGAAATATTCAATAGCCATGACAACTACTTATTCCTTCTCTAGATTTTCTAAGGAAGAATTTAAGGAGCTAGATATTAAAATAAATGAAGATCATAAGAACCTTTGGGTTTTTCTATTTGAATTCCTGAATGAAATTCAGGAAACATATAATGTCTTTGAGAATCATTCTAATGTCCTTGAACAACATAATGAGAGAAGGGAAAAGCAACTAGGGCTATTAAAGATGCGGTAGATTGGAAAAAATACATTAAAGATAAACCTGAAGATATTACTGTTATGGATAGCATCAAGTTTAAACAGATCAAAATCTCTTTGGAGTCATGGGAACATGCTCGTGAAACAGTTAAGTCCACCATTCAAGAAGCACAAGCAGTTTGTGGCAGGAGGTGGTATGAACCTAATAATTTAATGATCATGTTGGAATTTCCAACCTTGGACCTTATTGGGAAAGCTTGTCCACCTAATATTACAATTGAGCAGGTTGATGAGAAATGTTCAAATTCCAAAGAGCGAATTGAACAGCTGGATTATATTCACATCTCTGATATTAAAGAATTAATTGAGGCACCCATCAGTTTAGGAATGAAGATTAACCTTTTCCTGCGTGAATGGGATAAGGTGATGAAAAGAGAAGTTGAATCTTTCACTTGCAAGACTGTTGTCTTCAAGCAAATATCAGCATTATACACAAAATAATAACCAAGACAAAGAAGTGGATCGAATGCATTCAACCGTTTGTATTGATCTTCTCATAGTTATTTTATACAACAAGAATATGGTTGGAGTGGTTATACTGCTTCCAATTGTCCATTAATTAAGGTTTAACAATGAAAATTAAGGCCCTAAAGGGTCCTCTCAACATATCCCCCACCAACAAAGCCTTTCTTCGTCCCAAAGAAAACAAGAACAACCATGAACTATGATTTATTTATCCTTTGTCAGCAATCTGGTAATGGTCAATTGAGCCTCACCCTTTCTCCTTCCTGCTGGAATTCATCTTCATCGGTCCAAGAACTATGAGGGATTCCATGCTCTACCTTTACACCATATCACCAAATCCCTTCAAACTTCGGAAATGACATTGAATAGATGTTTCTATATTTCAGCATTGGGGGGCTTGATCAATTTAAGTGTTCTTTTGTCATTATTAAGCATGAAGCTCTTTTTATGTGTGCTATAGATGTCTTCTGCTTGAATGTGGTCTTCCTTTCTATCTGATGTCATGAGGATGCCTGCAAGTTTCTAAATGTGGTGCTACTTGTGGTCGATACCGACTGCTAGATATGATATTATCATGGCCGACTGACTTGACTAGACTCGACTCGACTCGACCTGACCCGACGCGATGCTCTAGTCGACTAGAGATCGGCTGAATTACAAATATTGATTATAGTACAAAAGGTTGACCATATTTACATCGACCAACATACAAAGTGACCTTAATAAGATGTCAAGCTCGATCGAGTGTAGATACCGACCATATGACATATCGACTCAAACTACAAGTCCCGACAATATTATGTCGACCATATTTTTAAATAATTACCTGACCATATTTTACATACTCGACCAATTAACTCCTTTAGATGTAAGAGTGACTTGACTTCACAGGTTAAAGTCTTGACCATTTTGAAGAACATCGACCAAACTTTACTTACAAGTCTGTCAGCTTCAAAGAAAGATAATTTAAGTTATACATAGTTCATCAACTACTGACCCATCGACCATTTGACCATAAGAAGGATATTATTTTCGACTAAACATGAACGAAAAGCAATATGATGATATAGCATTTTAAGTGAGTCGGCTCTTTTAAAGAGTGATTGAAAGGTCGACAGAGTATTTCTTAACTTCTAGTTGCATAATTTCTCATTGATAGCAATTCCAGATTTCATTGAGTAGTAGCATCCACAACTACCCTTCTGTCGAATTTAACTAGTTTTTCATCAAATTCATTGGTGTTGCAGTTGTTTGATAGGTAAATAATATCTGTTTGTTGCAATTCTATAATTCTTTGTACTCGCTCACTTTTCCTGGTAGAGATCTCTAGTTGTCTCAATTTTAGTCACTGGTTGATTTCTTTTCTATTAATGAAGTGCATCCATACGTCTGATTTCAATAGATTGTGTTTGTTGGTCGGATAGTCGGCATGATATTTTTAATCATTGACTAGTCAATGAATTCAGTTGGAAATGAATTAATAATTTCTAGCATTCGGCGATCATTTTTTTCAGCAGTCTCCATGTCACAGATAATAAATATAATTTTAGTGATAATATCCAGAAGTTAGCAGTCGGAATTCACAATGGAGAGCAACCTTATAGATGGTCTGCAATAGTAGTTGGAAAAAAGTTGGTGAAAAATTGTCGAGGTCGATAGGGCGCACTCTATTTTCTTTAGAATTGTGGTGCTGGCGGTCGAGTTCGAATTTATTAAATTGACTTGCATGTATTCTCCTCACAATTTTTATCAAGTTCGATCTGGTCAACAAAAGTATGCAAAAAATTATCAATGTTCTTTATCCTCATGGTATCTACCCATGATGGATACATACTATATCTAGATCTTTGCAAGAGTTTCATTTCCAGCTAGCCGCTATAGTGCCAATATACTAGATTAGCCAGCTGCCACCAGTTGGTGAAGAGATTCAGGACTGAGCAGGTCGGTTCTTCAAAATAGAGCAAGTCAGCTCTTGCCTTCAACCAGCCAAGCATGTGTCGACGGTCGACATGACCAACTTTACCATCATGCCAATGGTCGATGGGTATATATAAATGAAGATACTTTTCCTAGAACAAAATGATAGCTCCATACCTTTTAAAACAAGTCATCGGGCAGTCTGCGAGTAGTTTTGCATATTCGGTGACCTTCTATTTTGAACCAACACCTTTAGAAATGTTTTCCCATACGCAATATTTCTCAGTCTTTCACGCATGAGCAATCTTTTCTCTTGTTTGCAGGTTCACTTGAGGATCATCTCACTTTTTGTTTCCAGTTCAAGCCATCAAATATTTAGCACGCTAATGATCTTTAATCTTTTCCTTGCAGGTTCCGTTCTACCTCCTAGGTTCGTACCACTCCTCCTTTGTTGCTGCTGTCACCCAGCCAAAAGAGAATCACAACTACGCCAGATGTTGTCTTCAAGCATATATCAACATTATACACAAAAGAATAACCAAGACAAAGAAGTGGATTGAATGCATTCAACCGTTTTTATTGATCTTCTCATAGTTATTTTATACAACAAGAATATGGTTGGAGTGGTTATACCGCTTCCAACCGTCCAATAATTAAGGTTTGACAATGACAATTAAGGCCCCGAAGGGTCCTCTCAACATCTCCCCCACCAAAAAATGTTGAGAGGACCCTTCGGGGACTTAATTGTCATTGTTAAACCTTAATTAATGGATGGTTGGAAGCGGTATAACCGCTCCAACCATATTCTTGTTGTATAAAATAACTATGAGAAGATCAATACAAACGGGTGAATGCATTCGATCCACTTCTTTGTCTTTATGTTATTCTTCTGTGTATAATTTTGATATATGCTTGAAGACAATAAAGACTCATCCGACGCTTGAGGTTGATAAATATCAGGATGTTGATGATTTGTTGGATGTATGGGCCAAGTGGCAAATTTCCTTTGGTAAGTCTTAGATTAGTAATATTTTGTAATCCCTCTTTTTATGGGATCTTTTTCCTTTGTTAATTGATGTAATTATTATTTAAGGGGATTTAGATCTCAAAGATGGGGAGGAGAAAATCACCTAAGGAGAACTCGAGATGCTCTGTTTCCTTTAGGATTTGTAATTTTTTGCAGACTTAATGAAATCCAGTCAGTTTCTCTTGGCCATCTCTTTTGCACATTTGTCAAATTTCTTTGATAGGTTTTTTTTTCTCACTTCAATCATCGAATGTATTTTATTTTATGTTTCAAATTTTATGAATGCATCGATCTATAGGTTGGATTTCTCTTAACATACAAATCATGTGTTATTATATGTTAAATGAATTTCTTTGTTTAACTCATGTTATCTTTTCATGCAATTAGTAAACGGTCATAATTATATCGATGCTAATTTGTCAATTAGCATATCACAACAAAATAGTTTTATATATGTTTTAATTATTTGGGTAAAATTATTCAATTGTTATTGTCTGGTTTTGTCTGAAGTTGATAAGCACAGATCCAATTCATATGTTTATTAATTGGTGATATGCATATTAAATAATTAAGATTTGATTGTTCTACAAACTCAAATCACATTTTCTAATTTGGATCTAACTTAATTAGATATTTGCTAAGCTAACACTACATACCCCTTAGACATAAAACTCTTTCCATTATTCCCTGACAGGAAGACAAATCCATTTGGATCCACTCACATAATTTCCAGTGGAGGCCTGATATCCATAGGAGTCAGTCACACCAAACAATTTGGGGATAGAACCACTCTTGCGTAGGGTTGTTTGAACCCTTTCAGATTGGGTTGTCACCTTCTGTTGATTTCCTTGGAAAATATTCCAGCATTACATCCAGGGCTTCAATAGGGTGTTAGGGGTTTGGGAGAGATAAGACATGCTCCAACTATAAGGGGATCAAGGGGGGTTATAGGTAGGGGGAGGAGTAGGGGAGTGAGAGGTAGGGGAGGAGTAGGGGTGTCAAGAGAGGGAGAGATCATGGATGGGGGTGTTACGGGAGTGGGGGAGAGAGAGAAAGGTAGGAGTTAGGGGTTTTGTATTTTATGTGGTGTTAGGGGGTTGTGGGAGAGAGAGAGGGGTAGGAATTAGGCATTTTTTATGTTAGGGGGTCTTAGGGGGTTGGAGGAGATGGGAAATGATCCAATTGTAGGGGGGAGAAGGAGGGTTATAGATAGTGGGAGGAGTAGAATGGATGAGATGTTGGGAAATCAGTAGGGGATGAGAGAGAGAGAGAGAGAGAGAGAGAGAGAGAGAGAGAAGAGGGGGTGATAAGGGGTTGGGGGGGAGAGAGATAGGGGTAGGAATTAAGGGTTTTTATGTTATGGGGTGTTAGGGGATTGTGGGAGAGAGATAGGGGTAGGAGTAAGTGGCTTTGTATGTTATGGGGTGTTAGGGGGTTGTGGGAGAGAGAGGAGTAGGATTTAGTGGTTTTGTATGTTAGGGTGTGTTAGGGGGTTGGAGGAGATGGGAAATCCTCCAACTGTAGGGGGATAAGTGGGGTTATAGTTAGGGGGAGGAATAAAATGGGTGAGAGATAGGGAAAGGATTAGGAGAGAGAGAGAGGTGTTTTAGGGGTTTGGGGGACAGAGAGAGGGGTAGGCATTAAGGTTTTTTTATGTTATGGGTTGTTACAGGGTTGGGGGAGAGAGAGAGGGGTAGGAGTTGGGTTTTTTGTATGCTAGGGGATTGGGGGAGAGAGACAAGAGTAAGAGTTAGGTTTTTTGTATATAAACATAATGTGTATGTGTTTCTTTCAATATAAATGAGTGTGCCTTTTTTATGAATTATTCATTTCCATAGTTGTGCACCAAACCTCTTTAGTGTTCTAAAAAATGCTTTAATGCGCTCAGTAATGCATGCACATTTTGAAACATGTGCGCATTTTGTAAAAAATAAACACATGTACGTTTTTTCAATAACAATAGTTATTTTTCCTATTAGAAAGTCACTCGAACATATCAATCAAATTACAATCATATTCGTATTTTTCATTAAGGTGACTAAGAACTCTCCAATTAAATAGAACAAGATACAATCTCCATCATTCATTTGCTTATAATTGAGGAGCACTAAAGACAAATTTCTTCACTGATCATTTTGGTAATGGGGTATATTCACAACTAAGGAAGAAAATCAACAAGATTGAAGAATCTCTAATTGAAGTGCACCGAAGACAATCTCCATCATTCATTTTCTTATAATTGAGGAGAACCAAAGACATTTTTTCTCATTGATCATTGTGGAGATGGGGCATATTCATAAATAAGGAAGAAAATCAACAAGCTTGAAGAAAATATAATTGAAGAGCATCAAATATAGTCTCCATCATTCATTTGCTTATAATTGAGGAGCACCAAAGACAATTTTCCTCATTGATCATTGTGGTGATGGGGTATATTCACAATTGAGGAAGAAAAACAGTAAGCTTGAGGAATCTCTAATTGAAGATCACCAAAGACAATATCCATCATTCATTTTCTTATAATTGAATAGAACCAAAGAAAATATTTATGATTGATACTTTTGGTGATGGGAAATGGGTTATATTCACAATTAAGAAGAAAATAAGAAATCTTGAAGAATCTCTAATTGAATAGAACCAAGGGCTATATTCAACATTCATTTTCTTATAATTGAAGAGCACAAAAGACAATTTTTCCTCATTGATCATTATGGTGATTGGGTATTTTTACAATTTAGGAAGAAAATTAGTGTTAAAATTCAATATGCTAAGACAGAAAATAGCAGCATTACATTCCATTTCACAATAATAGCATATACAGGATCACTGAAGAAACAACAAGCATAGCATAAACACAAGAGACACAAATTTATCCTGGGAAACCCTCATGGGGTAGAAAACCCAGTAAATCTTCCTCAATATAGATGACCAGCAATATACAAAGATGCAAACCAAAGATATGATCTCCTCCTCTATCATAGCAGACCTCTCCTCCACAAGTGCGCCTCTCTCTCAAGTGAGTGTGTGTATCAAATGAGGAACACACCTCCTCTATTTATACACTACTCTGACATATATTTTACACAAGTACATGTAGGCTCGTATTTAACCATTAGGTTAAATACCCTATTATAACTGACTGGGCCGACCCCCACATGGTGGGTCTAATAACCCTAGTTACCACAACTTATCGGAGGAATAAACATCTCCGGATACATAATAAAATCACCTCGGAGGGATGGAACATCTCCGAAATAAATAATGTATAAATATAATATTCTTAGAAGTTACAATATTCAACACTCCCCCTTAACGAGAAGGATATTATAACAACATCTTCAGGAGCAAGGATTCATTCATTACATCATCTATATATCATCGGAAGCTTTCTTCAATTCATCATCATCAGTAACTTGACTAGTTACTGGAACATCAACATCATCAGAGTTGATAGTACTCAATCATCAGCATCGTCATCACACGATCATCAGCATCATAATCAGCATCATCATCATACGATCAGCGGCATCGTCATCACACGATCATCAGCATCATCATCATACGATCAGCAGCATCGTTATCACACGATCAGCAGCATCGTCATCAGCATCATCATCATACGATCAGCAGCATCGTTATCACACGATCAATCCAGTTCTCTTTAGGATCTATGTCCAAGGATGATGCACTCCAGTCATGTACCTTTTGAACCGAAGTCCAGGGACGATCCAGTCCTATCATGTACCTTTTGAACCGAAGTCCAGGGACGATCCAGTCCTATCAATTTTCGGAGACCTCATGTCTACGGCTCAGTTCACAAGACCAAAGTCCAAGGATGATCCAATCCTTACTGTACATTTAGGACCACGTCCAAGGATGACTTAATCCTCAACCGTACATTTAGGACTACATCCAAGGATGACTTAATCCTCCACTGTACATTTAGGACTACATCCAAGGATGACTTAATCCTCCATCGTACATTTAGGACCACGTCCAAGGATGACTTAATCCTCCACTGTACATTTAGGACCACGTCCAAGGATGACTTAATCCTCCACCGTACATTTAGGACTACGTCCAAGGATGACTTAATCCTCCACCGTACATTTAGGACTACATCCAAGGATGACTTAATCCTCCACCGTACATTTAGGACCACGTCCAAGGATGACTTAATCCTCCACCGTACATTTAAGACCACATCCAAGGATGACTTAATCCTCCACCGTACATTTAGGACCACGTCCAAGGATGACTTAATCCTCCACCGTACATTTAGGACCACATCCAAGGATGACTTAATCCTCCACCGTACATTTAGGACCACGTCCAAGGATGACTTAATCCTCCACCGTACATTTAGGACCACGTCCAAGGATGACTTAATCCTCCACCGTACATTTAGGACCACGTCCAAGGATGACTTAATCCTCAACCGTACATTTAGGACCACGTCCAAGGATGACTTAATCCTCCACCGTACATTTAGGACCACGTCCAAGGATGACTTAATCCTCCACCGTACATTTAGGATCATGTCCAAGGATGACTTAATCCTCAACCGTACATTTAGGACCACATCCAAGGATGACTTAATCCTCCACCGTACATTTAGGACCATGTCTAAGTATGACTTAATCCTCCACCATACATTTAGGACCACGTCCAAGGATGACTTAATCCTCAACCGTACATTTAAGACTACGTCCAAGTATGACTTAATCCTCAACCATCCACCAAGGACTTCATTCTCGAAGACATACGTCTACGGCTCTTCTTTCGGACTGAAGTCCAGGGATGATCCAATCCCCTCACATGTTCACCAAGAACTTCATTCTCGAAGACATACGTCTACGGATCTTCTTTCGGACTGAAGTCCAGGGATGATCCAATCCCCTCACATGTTCACCAAGAACTTCATTCACGAAGACATACGTCTACAACTCTTCTTTCGGACTGAAGTCCATGGATGATCCAATCCCCTCACATGTTCACCAAGAACTTCATTCATGAAGACATACGTCTACGGCTCTTCTTTCAGACTGAAGTCCAGGGATGATCCAATCCCCTCACATGTTCACCAAGAACTTCATTCTCGAAGACATATGTCTACGGCTCTTCTTTCGGACTGAAGTCCAGGGATGATCCAATCCCCTCACATGTTCACCAAGAACTTCATTCATGAAGACATACGTCTACGGCTCTTCTTTCGGACTAAAGTCCAGGGATGATCCAATCCCCTCACATGTTCACCAAGAAATTAATTCACGAAGACATACATCTACGGCTCTTCTTTCAGACTGAAGTCCAGGGATGATCCAATCCCCTCACATGTTCACCAAGAACTTCATCAAAACATGTGTCAATCATGTATCCTCATCTTCAAAACATGTATAACAAAAAATGTATCCTCATCTTCAAAACATGTATAACAAAACATGTATCCTCATCATCAAAACATGTATAACAAAACATGTATCCTCATCATCAAAACATGTATAACAAAACATGTATCCTCATCATCAAAACATGCATAACATCTATCATCAAAAGCATGTATACATCTATCATCAAAAGCATGTATATCTAACATCAAAAGCATGTATACATCTATCATCAAAAGCATGTATACATCTATCATCAAAAGAAAAAATATAAGATTCCTAAATCTAAATAATTCTAAGTAACTAGGTGCAGTAAATAGGTAACCTCATCATTGATGAGACAGACTTATTATCAGATACTATGCTACTCCCCCTTTCGAGGATGGTCCTTCTGGACTATACCAAGCTTGTCTCGGAAGTATTCAAACTTTACTCGAGATGGAGGTTTAGTCAAGATATCAGCAATCTGATCCTCAGTGCTTATATACTCGAGCTTGATAGCTCCTCTCTACACCATATCTCGTATATAGAAGTATCGGATCTCTATGTGTTTTTGACTTATCGTGGAATACAATATTTTCTATCTTGATGCAGTTTTGAATGTCACACATAATCATAGTGGAATCCATTTCTAAGTCAAACACTCCATATAATAGCTTATGAAGCCACACTACTTCACAGCTGGAAGAGCAGACATCTATATATATTCTGCTTCAGCAGTACTGAGAGCCACACTAGATTGTTTCTTGCTGAACCATGAGATCATGGCATATTCAAGACTATAACATCCACTTGATGTACTCTTTCTATCTGAGGCACTTCCTGTCCAATCAGAATCTGAGTAACCATGTAAACGGAGTTCATGACCTCCAAGATAATATAGACCAAAATCTAATGTACCTTTTAGGTACCTCTGTAGCTATTAAGTGAACCTTTCTAGGTTCTACTAGATACTGACTTAGGGTATTTGCAGCAAAGCATATATCTGGCCTAGTATTTGTTAAGTATATCAATGACCCAATGATTTGTCTATATAGGGTTAGGTCCACTAAATCCGATGAGTCATTAACTAATAACTTCAAGTTGGAGTCCATGGGAGTGGCCATGGCTTTATACTCCAACATATCAAATCTTTTTAGAAACTTCACAGCATACTTACCTTGATTTAAAAGATTCCTTTTGGATCTTGCCATACTTCTATACCTAAGAAGTAGTGCATTAATCCGAGATCTTTCATTTTCATTTTCATTTCTGCATCCATTTTCATGATCTGTTTCTCATTCCTTGTCAGAAAGAGATCATCATCATACAATAATGGTATGATAGGTTCATCATCCACAACCTTAAGGTAAAGGTTAGGATCATCTTTACTTCTGGTAAAGCCCAAGCTTTGTCATGAAGCTTTCAATTGTCCAGTATTCACACTCTGCATTGAGTGATCTTCTGCATATCTATTTGTGCCATCTCTTATCAGATGGGTCTACTAATATGAGCCTCAAAATCATTCGAACTCTGTGGTGAGTTCCTTCTTGCATCCATGTCATATGTGTATAGAACCCATATTCAACCTTGTAGCAAAGGTTGAGATCCACATCACCCATGATGATCATTAAGCTCATCAATTGACTACCAATCCTGGGTACCCATACAGAACCTGATTCACATTTCTTCTTTAATTACACCATTAAGAGAATGGTCTTATCTAGCCACTTGGAGCAAAACATCTCATCATGATTCTCTTCTAGCCAGAAGCCTTCTATAGTGTGTTTGATTTGTAAATCTTTTGTTGAACATCCATCGCTTGTTCAGTGTTCATCATTCATCATGATCTTTCCCACAAATCAAAATTAAGTACATGATTAGTAATACTTCATAATCATTAAATCATATTGACATGATAACCTATTATGCATACATCTATCATTTACATAGTTATGCAACTATTTTGACCAATACTTTGGCACAACACTTTCCCATATCCTGTATGCATACAGTGGCTATCTAGATGCCTTCCATCTCTACCAGAACATACTATCGAGAGTGTGCATAGCTCTCAGCATGTCAGCAAAGAGGTTTCATTCTAGACAAGCAACAATGGAATGTTTGTCCAACTTACCAATCATATGCATATTAGTAGCATGATATATTCTAGGAATACAAATATGCATACAAGCAATATCATTTACTATTTCTAATAACAACTCAAATACTTATCTTTTATGTTTGTGTGGTTGCCTCCTGCTTGATCTTCTGTATGTCTTCTGAACTTCTATTCATTCTGTACCACTGTGCATGCTCAAGTGTGCACTAGTGTCATTCTCATGATCTCATACACAAACATACATTCATTAGTATATTCTCAATGTTATCAAAACATTATAGTTCTAAATAATCTTGAAAATGTATAGTCATGATTATAGATAATATTCAAGGTATCAGGGAAGTCTTCTTTTACTCATGCATATTCTTGTTTGATCTAGTTAGTTAAATCATCAACCAAGATAAGAGACATAATATGCATAAACCCTTGATTACTAACTTTATGAATAAGCATAACCAATCATACCAAGTATACTTATATAAGGGATCCTAACACAAGGTAAGATTCTAACTTGACATAGGAAAACATACCTAGATTAGTATACCTGCTTAGTTATGTACAACATACCTAAACAATCTCTTCATTGATTTAGAGATCCTGAGCTAGAACCTGCATGTCTCATAGGTTAAGCATAATATAACAAAGTCATACATACCTTGTAAGTAGAACAAAGATTATGGATGAGTCTTTGTCTTCATGTTGTCATGGTCATGGAACTTGATTTATCTTTTGTGATGTACTTGTATCTTGTTAGCAGACAACATAAACCTCACACAACACCATAATGCATTAGTACAATCATATAGCCCTAATTAATGAATGTCTTCGATCATTCACATGCATTCATATTGTTACTAGGGTGATAAGACAATTCTAACATTAATCAAGATTGTACTAATAAATAATATGAAGACAAACACATTATGAACTTAATCAAGAATCAGATTTCAAGACATACCTGAACCTCCTTAAGTCATACCTGTCGAGACTTCTTGTAGTCTTATTATGTAAGGCCTTAGCCTCAACTCCCCCTGAAACTTGATCTGGAGCTTGATTAGGGTTTGCTAGAGAAACCCTAAAAATTCAATCTTTGACTTTCACACTTCTGAATGGATGGAAGGATGTGTCTTGCTGAGCTGATCAAACTAGCATACTTCAATTTTGAAATCTTCAAAATTTGACTCCTCAAAATTGCCTTCGAAACTTCTGGATCTTCTGGACAGGAACCTGAAATAGGGTTTGATGAAGCCCACCCTTCTATCCAATCAAAAGGTTGGATCCAAGGCTCTAAACTCTTATTTTGCTGAAGCCCTAATTTTCCATCTTTCTGATCAAAATCCCGAACTAGGGTTTGATCAAGCCCGGTCTTCTACCCAACCAAAACATTTGATATTGGTCTCTAAATTTTGATTTTCCTGAGTATCATTCAGCCGTGGACTCCGATTCCAAAAATTCTGACTTTCTCCAAAACCCTAAATTCCGGAAGCCATGAATGAATGTGCTCAAAAAATAATTTTGTTTTGACAGAAATATGTACCTGATTGTTTCTACTGTAACTCTGAATTTTTCAATCCACAGGGTCTGAAAATGTTTCCTGAGATAGCCTGACCTGTTATCTTTCCATATTGATAGGTCTGACCTCAAATGGATTCTCTGAGAGAGAGTTATGCCAAGTGTCGCAACGTGACCTGTTTATGGGATAAAACAGGAGAGCGAACTTGTACGACATGCCACGTGTCACTTTTTGAACTTCAGACTCTGAAAACATTTCCTGAGATAGATCGCCCTGTTATCTTTCCATCCTAACAGGTCTGACCTCAATTGGACTCTCTGAGAGAGAGTTATGCCAAGTGTCGCAACGTGACCTGTTTATGGGATAAAACAGGAGAGCGAACTTGTATGGCGTTCCACGTGTCACTGGTTCAGTTTCGGCCTCTGAAAAATTTTTCTGAGATAGTACATTCTGTTTACTACCTGTCACTTTTTACGAAATTTCATTTGGAGCTTTCTAGCCCAAGTTATGACCTTTTTTCCTAGGTCACCTGATTTTGACTGATATATGGAAGAGGCAAAAACCCTAACTTGTACTGATCATAACTCACAAAGTACAACGAATCTGAGGGTTCCCTTTGGACACAGGGTGCCTAGGGATGTTGTCTACGACTTGTAAATGTTTCAGATCCTGAAACTTCGCATAGATGGATTTATAGTGAAAGTTCCACGATGACTGGTTTTTGCTATATAAAACCCTAACCTTCAAATTGTCGCAAGAGAAGCAAGTGTCGTAAGTGCCATACATTACCTTCCTTCAGGTTAGCTCTGATACCATGTTAAAATTCAATATGCTAAGACAAAAAATAGAAGCATTAAATTCCATTTCACAATAATAGCATATACAGGATCACTGAAGAAACGACAAGCATAGCATAAACACAAGAGACACAGATTTATCCTGGGAAACCCTCATGGGGTAGAAAACCCAGTAAAGCTTCCTCAATATAGATGACCAGCAATATACAAAGATGCAAACCAAAGATATGATCTCCTCCTCTATCATAGAAGACCTCTCCTCCACAAGTGCGCCTCTCTCTCAAGTGAGTGTGCGTATCAAATGAGGAACACACATCCTCTATTTATACACTACTCTGACATATATTTTACACAAGTACATGTAGGCTTGTATTTAACCATTAGGTTAAATACCCTATTATAACTGACTAGGCCGACCCCCACATGGTGGGTCTAATAACCCTAGTTACCACAACTTCTCAGAGGAATAAACATCTCCGGATACATAATAAAATCACCTCGGAGGGATGGAACATCTCCGGAATAAATAATGTATAAATATAATATTCTTAGAAGTTACAATATTAAACAATTAGCAAGCTTGAAGAATATCTATTTGAAGAGCACAAAAGACAATTTTCATTGAATTGATCATTGTGGTGATGGGGAATATATGCACAAGCAATAAAATATCTAGGAAGAAGAAGCCTCAAGAAATCATTGAAAAAAATAGAGAAAAGAAAAGATGGACATGATCAATAAGAGGCATTCTATGGATACTCATCAAATTCCAATTATAGATGATCCCACAATTCTTCCTACCAATCCACAATAAGAAAAAATAAAGAATTCGCTAGAGGAGCCCTTGATTTCCACAATAGTTGAGGAACAATCAATCCATGGCACTAATCAAGAAGTAAAACATAGGTGCTCATTGGGGGATTTTTTAGTTACCACATCAATTCAACCTCAAACTAATGAATCTCCATCTCAAAATTAGGATACTCTTTTGGTCTCTTATTGTTATACAAGTGATGAAGTTCGAGAGGCATTGCATATAGAACCTATTGTTGAAGAAGTGGATGTTATTGAGACCATCCAAGAGGATGTCCAGTTTCCACCATCCAACTTCCAGCAAGAGATTGAAGGAAAGCAAGATCCTGTTGAAATGACGAAGCATCTTGGTGATGTGTTACATGGTACAATTCCAACCCTCTTACCTCCATTAGCAATTGCACTCCAAAGAACTCGAAAACATTCATAGATTGCTGAAAGTATTATTAGCTCCCTTAAAGGTATGCTATCTAAATGCAATATTGCATATCAAACTTGAAAAATAATTAATAAATATTTTGATTCTAAATGTGATGGAGATAAATGTAGATTATTTTTATCATTGTTAAAATCCAGTTGTATGGTTGTTGTTAGGACAAAGTTAGGGATAAAGATGATAAACAATTATGGACCAAGTTCTCATATTGTTAAAATATTAGCAGTTTCCTTTAGCATAATTGGTAAGAAAACTCATTCAAAGAATCACAATACGACTCGTCATATGCTGTCACAAGCAATCATAAAAAAGAACACTAGGGTCCTTCATTTTCTCAATCCTACATCCAAAATTGTTAATTTGAATGTAAAAACCCTCCGTAGATATTGTATTAGAAGAGAACATATTGAAACAACTGTCCAAATAGATTTTTGGGCATCCATAAGTAGGTTTCCATGCTTTGAACATGAATCTAATTGATCCAGTAGAAGAATTAGTGCATAGTTTTTGCATGATAATACTAGGCCTTCTTCAAATCGAAAGGATGTACTAAAAATTTAGAAGGGATTCGAAGGATCGTGAACCACACATTAAACACCTTCATAACTATTAGGATATTTTAATACTCCATCTTTTTCCTACGTAGCATTATTTATTTTTCCTAGTAGTTGATGATGTCATTTTCCCCCTAATGGTGTGCATATGTCATTCAGGATCCATATACCACCTTATGAGCCTTGCATGCATTATTTTAGGACCACTTTAGTTAGTTCCATATTTGATAGGAACCTATTGAGTGTTCTAGTGTAGTCCACCTGAGTTAGTTGACTCTTGTGGGGGTTTAGATTTCCAGATGCCACTGATTGTGTCCTCATGTGCCTATTTTTTACTAATATGCATGAAAAACTCACTGATGTGCCCTCCTTAGTCAGTTGACTGATTGTGTCTTCAGTTAACTAAGTTTAGGTTCAGTTTGGTTGAGTTTGAGTCTTCCGGAGCACTCTAGTGATGACAATCCCTATGCTAGACCAAATGAGGTTTGAATTCTCGTGTTTGATTCAAATTATCTCCATTGTATCATCATTGTTGACTATACTGATTATTGGATCATATGACATTATTCTCCTCATATCTAAGTTATGTTGCATAATTATTTGTCTACTTTTGTTTACTACAGTTTTCACTCTTATTCAATTTTTTTGCTCATTCTTTCTCTATGAGGTATACTCAGCTCTTAGATATGCCATGACTTAGAATCTCACATGATATCAGAGCCATTGAGCATAGGTTGTGTAGATGCTTTCGGTAGTGCACCAGAAGCCTTTGTATTTACACACCAAATCTTGGTGCCATTGCATTGAATTCATTGGAGAAATCCAATGAGGTCTAGTTAGGTGTGAAGGATCTAGAAAAATGTGTCTACTATCCTAAAGTAGTGCTCAGTAGTAGTCTATCTCCAAAAATTGAGAGTTTTTTGCAGGTTATTCAAATTTTTTGAGTGCAGCAGCAGTTGCAGCAGTTTGTTCTAGTAGCAACAGTTTCACCTTGTATTCGCTCCAACAGTTCTCATGGACAATTCGAACTCTCCTGTCTCTCCCGAGATCTTGAAACCCTCAATTACCTTGATTGGAGGGTCTATATGCATATGGTATTACGCAACAAGTAATTTTACAAGGTAACAATGGGGAAGAAGGTCGAACCACAAGCAGCTGTGGAGAAGGCCAAGTATATGAATAGATTGGATGAAGCATTTGGTTTCATGTGTATTCATATTTCCAGATATCTATTCTTCCACCTCGATGGATTGAAGACTCCAAGAGAACTATGCCTGAAGTTAAAGACCCTCTTCAACAAACAAGCTGAGCTAAGAGGACATATTCTGGAAAATGAGTTGATTTCTCTTCAACCGAGCAGTTTCGAGACCATTCAACAATTATTTTCAAAATTCAAATCTCTGGTTATGCAATGCAATCAATGTGGCATTGAGAATAAATATGAGTAGTTGGTGCTATCCATTATGAGCAATATAGGTCATGATTTCTCCATCCTTTTCTCTAAATTCCATTCTGGGAGAATGTTAATCCCTGGTTGGAAGATGCCCTCCTTAGATGTTTTCACTGAATCTCTCATCCAAGAACAAGATAAGTTGATCCAAATGGGTGTCTTGAAGGCCTCCAAAAATCAAGCTCTTGTGGCTGGGGAAGAAAACATTGTGAATGGAAAGTGGAAGAAAAAGGGAAAGGATAAGAGACCATCTGAACCCAAGAAGAATGCCAAACCAAGTCTATCAGAAGGATCCTCCAGCTCCAAGAAGGAAAAACAAAAGAAGTTTGAGAAATCCAAGTGTACATACTGCAAGAAGGGTAATCATCCTGAGAGTTCTTATATGAAGAAGACCATAGATATAATGGAAAAACTCCTTGAGCAGCATAACATTTCCCTCCCTAAAGGTATAAGGAATACTGATCCAGGAGGAAATTCAGAAGATCGTGAGAGATACCATGCATTTAAGGTTGGGTTCTCACAATCCCAATATTTTCTTATTGATTTTGGAGCCTCCAACCACATGGTTTCCTCCAAAGATCCATTTTCTTCATTAGACCTCATTGATGGACCAAGCATACACATGGGGGATGACTCTCAAATATTTGTTGAAGGGAAAGGCACCATACAACTTGAGCATGGAATTTTCAACAATGTATTGTATGTTCCCTCTCTAGCATCCAATCTATTGCTTGTTTACTAGATGACACACACAGTTCCTCCAAAGAAAGTACTATTTGGAACTGATTCAGTTGAAATTATTGAGATCTAATTTGGGAATATGGTATCCAAAAAAGTTGAAAATCATGCCTCCAAGACTTATGAGTTCTCTTGCATCTTTCCTTACTCCCATCAAAGTTCTCTCTTGACTCATGCAAATGAGACAAGTAGGCTCTAGCATGAAATATTTAGACACCTAAACTTCAAATATATCCATCAATTGCACAAGGAAGAGATAGTTGAAGGTATACCAAAAATAAAATTCTCTCAAGGGATCTGCAAAGGTTGCTTGGTAGGGAAGCACCCAGAGTGAAAATATGAAGTTGGGAAGGAAAAGAGAGCTTCATCCAACCTAGATCTGATTCAAAATAATTTTTCAGGACAAATTCCTACTACTTCAATGAATGGATCTAGATATCTTCTAACCTTCATTAATGACTACTCTAGGTTCTGTTGGATCTACTTTCTCAAGTAGAAATATGAGGTGTTTGAATGCTTCAAAGTTTTCAAATCCCTAGTTGATAAAACTATTGGAAGGAATATCAAAGCACTCAGACCTAATAATGGAGGAGATTACATCAAAAAGTACTTACAACATCTATGTGCTTCTAAAGGCATTCATATTCAACATTTTGTTCCATACACACCACAACAAAATGGTGTAGCAGAGAGGAATAATAGGTCATTGAAGGATATGGCTACCTGCTTGCTTGAAGAAAGAGATCTCCCATCAAATCTCTGGGCAGAAGCAATAAAATGTGCCACATACATTCAGAATAGGGTACCCCACAAATATGTTGATGGTGTCACTCGATTCGAAGAATTGAAGGGACACAAACTTGATATCTCTCATCTGATGGTTTTTGGATCCATGGCATGGGCTAGAATCCCCATTGACAAGAGGAAATCACTTCAACCTCAAAGTAGCGAATGCATCCTTCTTGGATATGCAGAAGATGCAAAGTCTTACAAGATGATGGATATTGCAACAAAGAGATGCTTTGTTGAAAGAAGTGTGTAGTTCAATGAGGATCCATTGCATGATATACAAACAGTTGAAAAAGACGGTATAATTGATCTAACTCCATTTTCTCCTAATGATGTTTCTACAGGTGATCCATATTCAGAAGAAGAAGAAGAATTCCAATATGATTCAGATCTAGACTTTGAGCAAGAAGATCTAGCATATCTAGATCTAGATCCAACACCTACTCCTAATCTAAGGCTTAAGTGGGCTCAAAATATTATTGAAGCAGTCGGGGTTAGTATTGGAGATCCATTTGACTATAGAAGAACAAGATCTCAATACGAAGATGCAAACATTGCACTTTTCCATACAGATCCACTTCTCCCTTAGAGGTTATTCATGATGGTAGGATCTAATCCACAGTCTTACAAATAGGCTTTCCATGATCTTAGATGGGAAGCATCCATGGATTAAGAACATGAGTAACTGCAAAACAATGGAACATGGGATTTTGTCCCTCTTCCTCCTGGGAGGAAACTTGTTCAGTGAGATTGGATCTACAATACTAAGCTTGGATATGATCGGTCTACAACCAAGTACAAGGCTTGGTTGGTTGCAAAGGGGTACTCACAAGTCCAAGCGTTGAACTACAATGAGACATTCACTCATGTTACAAGGATGGATTTAGTGAGAGTTGTTTCAGACATTGTAGCTTCATATGAATGGGAGGTACATCACATGGATGTAAAGAGTGTCTTCTTGCATGCTGACTTGGAAGAAGAGATCTACATAAGACAACCTATGGGGTACACTGATGATCCTTCCTTAGTATGAAGACTGAGGAGATCATTGTATGGGCTCAAGAAATCCCCAAGGGCATGTTAAGATTTAATATGCTAAGATAGAAAATAGCAGCATTACATTCCATTTCACAATAATAGCATATACAGGATCACTGAAGAAATAACAAGCACAGCATAAACACAAGAGACAGAGATTTATCCTGGGAAACCCTCATGGGGTAGAAAACCCAGCAAAGCTTCCTCAATATAGATGACCAGCAATATACAAAGATGAAACCCTGAGACATGATCTCCTCCTCCACAATAGCAGACCTCTCCTCCACAAGTGCGCTATCCTCAAGTGAGTGAGTGTGTATAATGAGGAACACACCTCCTCTATTTATACACTACTCTGATATGTATTTTACACAAGTACATGTAGGCTTGTATTTAACCATTAGGTTAAATACCCCATTATAACTGACTGGGCCGACCCCCACATGGTGGGTCTAATAACCCTTTGACCCATATAACACATACAGGGCCGACCCCCACTAGGGAAGTCTAATAACCCAAGTTACCACATTCCGACGGAGGAATAAACATCTCCGGATATACAATAAGATCTTCACGGAGGAATGAAACATCTCCGGAATAATAAAGTACAAATATAATATTCTTTGAAGTTACAATATCTCAACAGGGCATGGTATGCCAAGATAGTTTCCTCCTTGCAATCACTGAAGTTTGAGAGATGCAAATATGATTGCAATGTTTACATGCAAAAGAAGGGTGAATGTTTGTTGTTGATTGTTTTGTATGTGGATGAATTGATCATCACTAGTGTATCTGCTATTGGGTTGAAGCACATCAAGTCTTCCTTGAACAAAGCATTCACTTTGACAGATCTGGTACTATTGAGAAAATTCATTGGTCTTGAAGTGACTCAAAATGCTCCAGGGATCATGCTTTCACAATCAAGGTATGCATCTGATTTACTAACAAAGTTTCATATGGTTGATTGCAAATTCACATATTTTTCCTTGCTATCTGGCATTAGATTGGAAGAAGGTGGTTCCACACCCTTGGTTGATAGCACACTTTACAGACAACTGATTGGTAGCTTGTTATATCTGACACATTCGAGACTAGATCTATCATATGATGTTGGTGTTGTGGCTAGGTACATGCAGGAACAACATGAGCTACACTAGAAAGCAGCTAAGAGGATATTGCACCATGTGCAAGGTATGAGATAGTATGGGATTCACTATTCTGCTAGTGATCCACTAGATATGGTTGGTTTTACTAACTCGGACTAGGATGGAGACAGTACTGATAGGAAGTCCACGTCAGGGTATGCATTCATGATTGGATTAGGACCAATCCATTGGTCAAGCAAAAAGCAAGTAGAACTTGCATTATCTTCAGCAGAGGTAGAGTACAGAGGGGTTGTGAATGCAGCCATCTAGGCAGTTTGATTGCATGGGATCTTGACTGTGTTTGGAATTCCCACTTCTCCTTCAGTTGAACTATTATGTGACAATCATAGTGCCATCCAGATCTTCAGTGACTCAGTACAAAAGCAGATTACCAAACATATTGAGGTTCACATGCACTACATCAGGGATCTAGTGCACAATCAGACCATCTCACTGCATTATTGTCCTATGGAGGAGATGATTGCAAACATATTCACTAAAGTTTTCACTCAAAAAATATTTGTCTTCCTCATATATCTACTTGGTTTGAAAGTTGTCTAAGCTTCTTATTGTCCTATTTTGAGGGTGGGGTTTTTCCCATGAGGTTTTCCCCATTTCCTTGGTTCATGGACATTTCTTTATTTTTTATCATTTATTTGATTGTATGGGTGACCTTTGGTCTTAGTAACCAGGGCCTAGGATGCAAAATATGGATTAAGGTGGGGTGTTAGGATATTTTAATACTTCATCCTTGTCCTACATAGCATTATTTATTTTTCCTAGTAGTTGATGATGTCATTTCCCCCCTAATGGTCTGCATATGTCATCCAAGATCCATCTACCACCTTATGAGCCCTGCATGCATCAATTTAGGACTACTTAAGTTAGTTCCCTATTTTATAGGAACCTACTGAGTGTTCCAGTGCAGTCCACCTGAGTTAGCTGACTCTTGTGGGGTTTTAGAGATCTATAAGCCACTGATTGTGGCCTCATGCGACCATTTCTGACTGATATGCATGACAAACTCATTGATTCACCCTAAATCATCAGTTAACTGATTGTGTCTTCAGTTAACTGAGTTTAGGTTCAGTCTGGTTGAGTTTGAGTCTTCTAGAGCACTCCAATGGTGACAATCCCTATGCTATACCAACTGAGGTTCGAATTATTATGTTGCATAATTATTTGTCTGCTCTTTTTTACTACAATGTTCACTCTTATTCAAATTTTCTGCTCATTCTTTCTCTGTGATGTATACTCAGCTCTTAGATATGACATGACTTATAATTTCACAATAACATAACATAAACATAACTATATGAGAAATTCAAGAATTAAAATAGGAAGTTTAACTTGGGGAAAATATATTTTGAGAAATGCAAGCCTTGATATGTTAGAATAAATACTATTCATAACACTTGTTGTAAATACCACGTAGAATATGAATATTACTATGACACATTTTTGCACATTCATCATGTGTTGCATACTAATCATGTGCATTATTTCTATGTGACAATACCATCGAATTCATTTATAACATCATGTGTAATAGGCTAGAGAGAAAAACATAATATGCAAAATCTTGTTTGGTTGGGATATGTTCCAACTATGGTGGAATGACATTATTGAGCTAGTCCATTCAAAAGAGTGGAGATAATGAATTTGGGAATATGGTTATAGACATGAAAAGTTTCAAATACATCACCTATGAAATAGGTCGTAGGAAAGAAAGAAAAAAGATACAATTGGTAACATATCAAGTTAGTATCTATCTCTAAATTTTCATTTTAATTATCTTTCAATCCTTACTTACAAACATAAATTATGCCGCTATCATTTGTGCCACCAGGTACAAGTTAGCCAATTCATCAAGGAATTTATTGAAAAGACACAACAATATGTTTAGCATGTCCATGTCACTCGTTGGAAATCACGGGGGGTTCACTAGTGAGGCAATATCATATCACGTCCATTCATATTGGGGGTTGAATACTCTTAAAAACCTCAAAAATATATTGCCCCGTATTAAGGGGTCAAGGGGGGTTTTTAATTTGACATAGTAATATAAATATTGGGGGTTATTTTATTTGGGAGTGCCGAGGAATAACCTCCAAATCATCAGATTGATTCATATGTCCAAATGCTGACCTAGATAAATGCACTACTACACTAAGGGGGTAATTGAGATGAAAATTTAAGACAAAAAGCTTCCTTTTGTCTTAAAATATATATTTTATTTTTAAATTATTTTTAAATATTTTCAAAATGTCTTAAATAAGACAAAAGCCTTTCGCTTCAGACTGCAAAACCATCTGTCCGCATTTATGATTCACCCATCTACTAGCCGACTGCATTTATCAACTGCAATCACTGTCAATATTTTTGAAGTTATGGCGGGAGAGGGAAAAATATTGTTTGCTCTTGTAAGTAGAGGGATAAGGCTCGGTGCTGTAATTGAAATGGGCACATCTTCTGGAAATCATTCCAGCTTCTTTCATGTGTTAATTGGGTTTGCCTGTGTGTTTGGGTTTGGTCTGGATTTCTGCTCTGTGTTTGGGTTTGCTCTCTCCCAAGGAGGTTTTAGTCATACAGCTTCCTCCATTTGTAATTTCTCCATATTCAGCGGCAGAGCCAACTCGAAAGTAAGGTTACCTTGATCTAGTTACATAGCTTACCCGTACAGAAGCAAAGGTGGGAAGGGTAGGAATAGAGCAAGCCCCTGCCAAATAAACTCAGAAAAATGGTCTCCCCTGCCAAATAACAGGGTTTTTCAACACTGGTGTTGCCACCGCTGAATAACAAGGGCATTCAACACCAGCGATGGAGGATTCTAGCGTGATAGCTTCTTATTCTCATTTTATTTTATTCTCTTTAAATTTAAAACTGTAGCAACGATATGTGGAAAGAGTCTTTAATCTTGAATTGTTTTTTTTAATCTTTAAAGTGCCTGTATATTTTCATTTGGTTTTTTAGATTTGGGGCTTTGGAGCATTATTTTTTATACCCACTTGGCCTTCAGGGTAACCAGGGTTTGGAGAAATACTTTGTGCTGTATATTTTCATTTGGTTTTTTAGATTTGGGGCTTTGGAGCATTATTTTTTATACCCACTTGGCCTTCAGGGTAACCAGGGTTTGGAGAAATACTTTGTGCCGGGGTTGGATAGTTTGATGGGATTATTGAAAGACACTAATACCCTTTATCCACCTCTCTTGCTTTGATCCACCTTTCATGATACTGATAGGCTATTATTGTTTGTAGATATATCGGGATTCGTCAAAAAAGAATAGCCATGATTGACAAAACAATGAAAACCTCTGTCTTCATAGCATTTGAATTGTGCACAGCCGCCATGGTACCCTAATGTCCTAATATTGAATATTTCCAAGGAATGCATAGCTTCTTGATTGGATATTCAAGAAAGTAGTTTGTGGGTAATCTGCACAAAAGGTGCTCAAATCTTGAAGAGTAAGGGCATTTGTAAAGAACTGAGATGTAGAAATAGAAGGGGTTTTAGATGGCAGGACAAAGCTTTCCATCTCGACTGTTGAGCTTCATCTGGAAATATCCTTTGAGTGTTCGATCAATCCCAAAAAAATTGTCTGGATTGTATGAAAAGGTGAATATTGGAAAAAGGGTATTCCCTCTGTTTTTGGAGGTTTAGCCTTTGGATTCCCAGTGAGGTTGACTTAGTTAATGTATTTATGCAGACGATTTCTAATGGCATGGAATGGCACAGTGAGGTTGACTTAGTTAATGTATTTATGCAGACGATTTCTAATGGCATGGAATGAAGCTCAGAGATTTCACATTGATACATTCAACAACTGGAGGGAGGCATCGCATGATTTTATAATGTTTCAGTCATCACTGGCTGGGAACTAGCCTAGTTCAAAGGGTATGCAAATTTTCATCCCAGAATTCATCCTTATTAAGTTTTCAAAACGAAATTTTAAAGATATATTATGTTTGTCGTTGGGGTCGGTGGATATGTTTTGTGTCTCTTTTGTGATTTTGGTGAGGTAGGAATTTCAATTTTATATTTTATATTTAAAGATTTGTTTTTCATGTTTTCATTATTAATAGATGAAAATGTGTTCTGAATTGATAATTATACATCTTTAGAATTCATCATTTATGAGAATAAGAATTGATAGATAACTTAATTTATAATTACAATCCATTTTCTTAGAGAATGAGATCTATAGTAGGTCAAATGCGCTCAGAGATTTCACATTGATACATTCAACAACTGGAGGGAGGCATCGCATGATTTTATAATGTTTCAGTCATCACCGGCTGGGAACTAGCCCAGTTCAAAGGGTATGCAAATTTTCATCCCAGAATTCATCCTTATTAAGTTTTCAAAACAAAATTTTAAAGATATATTATGTTTGTCGTTGGGGTCGGTGGATGTGTTTTGTGTCTCTTTTGTGATTTTTGTGAGGTAGGAATTGCAATTTTATATTTTATATTTAAAGATTTGTTTTTCATGTTTTCATTATTAATAGATGAAAATGTGTTCTGAATTGATAATTATACATCTTTAGAATTCATCATTTATGAGAATCAGAATTGATAGATAACTTAATTTATAATTACAATCCATTTTCTTAGAGAAAATGAGATCTATAGCAGGTCAAATGCCACATTTATATCACAAATATCTGTATTAGTTAAAAGCCATATGCTTTAAATATCAGACATTTATATTTTCACTTTATATTATGAATACTTTGATGAATTTTGTTGGCAAATGTGACATGATCAGTGAGGGAAACATTTTCTCAAAATCACAAAAACCTTTATCATTAATATCATAATATTTTAAAAGAGAAACTACAATGCATGGAACAGATTCAAATTGAAACAATACCGAATAAAATAGAGAGATTTGCAACAAAAAAAAAAATCTCATAAGAAGCTTTGAACAATGACACAAATCCAGAAATTAGCCCAGGATCCTTGTACTGTCGATCCATACTTGAGTCTAAATCCATATCCCAGTCTATCGAGACCTAAGTGAGACTAATATGTATTGGTTAACGGAATTTGCCAAATTAGGTAACTATGCTATAATGTGAAAACCCTTGTTGTCCTTCTAATTTCACTTTTAAATTTTCATTTTATTTTGATTTCACTTCATTGATGTTTAAGTTTTCATTTTATTAAAATATATTCTGAAATGTAGTTAAGAAGGTAAGCTATTGAATAAAGTACATCATCAAAGTGCTCACATAACATTCAGTATGTGAAATCTTTAAAGCATTTTATTTAACATTTGATTCATTTAACTTCAAATAACAACTATTATTTGTTCTATTGATCAATGCCCTTTCCTAGTCAATATCATTTGCCAGGGAAAGTTCATCACCTTTTTAATGAATTATATCATGATTCTTAACTAAAGACTTAACAAAATCTCGTTTCTGTTTATTAGTCAATGCCTTTTGGGAAGGCCATAATCACTATTTTTAAGAATTAAATCCTCGTGAGGCCATCACATCACATGGCTTAAATTTTTTTTAAATGTTTTGATCATGTAGGCTAAAACATCTTTTTTTTTTTATCATAGTACGAAAATCCAAGATCTTTCTCATTACAGGTTTTACGGTTTTTTATATAGAATCTCATAATCATTACAAGTTTAGTGAATTAAAATCGATAAAGATCCATCTTTATCTAAATCCATCAAATACCAAAAGGATTATTTTTTTATATATGTAAATTATTTTATACATTTGCTTGATAGATCCAAGTTTAAGATAGATCTATGTTGTTTTTAATTCTCACTTTTTTCACAATTTTGCCACTTATATTATTTAAGTGACATCTCCCTCATATCGAGTTTTAGACAATCTAACTACTCTTGGTGCAATAAAAATATTTTATTCAATTATCTATGATAAAATAACAATCATAGTTAGACATTTATTATAATTAATGCAGAATCAAACAATGTAGTGATGCGGAACTGATGCAGAGTAGGAATATGGTAGTGATGCGGAACTGATGCAGAGTAGGAATATGGTAGTAAGGCTCGCAGTTGAGGTACGATTAACAGTCAGAAGCAGTAAATCCCAATAATGCTTGAGATGGACTATCCATAATCAAGGTGAGAAGGCAAGGTGGAGCTGGGTTTTAGAGGGTTTCAATGGTTTTTCTACCTACGCATTGTCCAGGTGGTCAAGACCAAGAGAAAGTAAACCGCCACCAAAAGGAAAGGCAGATTGAGATGTGAACCTAACAACCTAGATAGAGGAAAAATAAAATGTAAAGGCTTCTAGAGAGGCAAGAAAAGAAGAACCGGTAGTGGGATCATTACCATATTGAGATGCAGATTCACTAGTAGCAGAGCCTATTTCAATAGTACCCATCCTAGGTGAAGTCTCAAGAAGTCGATCCATATTGGAGGTTAAAGGGGTGGTAAAATTGTGGGCATGGAATCATTTTTTATGTAGCAATGGATAAGGATGTGACACAGGACATGGCCTAGTCATTCATAAAACTGGGAAATGAACCCCATTGAAATACGACCAGGAGCTTGTGGTTGTAGTGCTAGCTTGTCAACATAAGGGAAGAGTATGGAGAATCCCTATAGTTTGGATCTCCAAGGTTAGATATCATCATTTTATGTTTTGCGAATCACATGGGTTTCCATCAAAACTATTGTGAAATCTCATCATTTTCAAACCTTGTTGCCTTCAATTTTTTCACTGGCTTAGTTCTCTATTAGAACTATTGTGAAACACTGAAACCCCTGTAGTTTAGAAACACTACAAACCCTGTTGTCTTCCTACATATTATTCTATTTGCAAGATATACTATTTGAATAAGCTTCCATATACCCTAACATCAAAATCCCATGATAGAGTGGATTCTATCAACGAGTCCTTTTCTTTCATTGTTTCTTGATAAAACTCCATCCCACGATTATTTTTTGACCTCTTTCGAATGTGTGCATTTACAGGGATAGTCTGTTATGTTGATGTTTGGTGCTACTCTTGGAGATGTGCATTGCTATTAGAACCACATGAATAAATCTCTAGATTCATACATTGATGGTTAAAAAAATGGTTAATGTTTTTTCTACAAACAAGTTCAAAAGTCTTACTCGCTCTTTTATATTCTCAGTTCAAGATTGCGTGCAACTATATTGAAGCCTTATGAGTAGCCTATTTCTTGCTATGATTAAAGGGACTATCATATCTTGAGGCTATGCATCAAATAATACTCTGGAACCGTCTATGGATGTAGGCTTTATCACTTTGGCATGTCATATTTGAAGCATTAGAGTATAAGGCCCTCTTAACTGATTTAATTGGTCTGGGATGTGTTGCAAGGGGGGTCGAGGAGTTGATTCACTTCATCAAGATAATTGATATATTTTATGATAGGGTTTCAAATTAGGTTCATAGCCCAACTCCAAAACATAATAAAGAATGGAAAAAGAAGCTACCTTTTGGTGGTTCTATGTAGATATATTATACTCTAAAAGAAAATTAAGAAGCATGATGTATGGACTTTTTTTCCAATGTATAAGACGCTATAAATACAAATACCTTGATTCAAAGGGATGAAAGTACTAGAAATTGTCAAGTTTTAAATCCATGTGTTGAAGCGGATTTCTACATAGGATGTCCACCAAGGAAAGCACTTAGGAGCTAAAGGCATAATTCACAAATATGTGCAGACAACAGACCCTTTTCTTTGTATGCTGCCTAGAAAATGAAGCGTATAAAGGATCATTTAATAGTGTTTATAATACAACCCAAATTTATATCCATGAAAATTTCGTGGATAATCATGTGACAACCTGCGAGGCAGTTTATGAACTAATGAAAAGTTGAGTGATGGGCGTTGCTCAACAGGATTTATATATGAAGTTCATGAATCAAGTGGATTAGTGTATTGTATTCCAACATTTAGTCTTTCATCGGATTAATTGCATAGTTCAAATACATGTAGAGCTTGGGAAAGATAGAATTTTAAAAAAAATCTATCTTAAATTCACTAAGGATGTCGTCACTGTGATTGGTAATTTTGGTTTTGATCCTTACCGTAGTGTAAGACTAGTGAGAAGATGTGTATGCAACAAATATTGGTGAACAAGTTTCAATAAATATTAGGCCTGCCTCAATACAAAGGGCGATCATTTCAAACTCAATGACAGACTATGAAAAGAACATCATCAATGACTTTTACAAACCCTCCCTCTCTAGGCAGTTTGGTGAAACCCAACACTAGATATGGTTGTTGGGGTCTAGAGAGTAGCACAACAAAAAGAATGTTAGATCTTAGATGCATTATGTTGAAGAGGGTACAATTTAAGCGTTTGCAATAGTTTTATTTTCAAGGTCAACAAAATATATTTAGATGCTCATTGTCAAAGTGGTGCCTAGATATCATCGTTCTCCTCTTGCTCTTGCTAATATGAAACTTTTCTTTCTCATTGTACAACTATGTAAGTTCCAGTGACCATTTTTACATCATCTTTCATTCGATTTTTTTCCCTTAAATGAAGTAGCAGGAAAACGTAAACATCATTTTTCATCAATTTGTCAATATTTGTTGCAATGGAAGTGACTAGATGTGTCATAAATGGTCTTGAAATTACAACCTTTAGGCTTTTGTAGTGTTTTCCTTTGGAAAAAAATCTAGTTATGGTTTTCTCTATTTAGCTTTTGTTATATTCTTAGAGTGACTATGGAAAACGACCAACTCAATTTTAGTTCCTTTTGTATTATCTCACAATTTCATTCCATCCCATATTTAAACACGTTGGGCATATTTTAATTATTTAGTATGTCACAAATGATCTTTAAGATCCAGGTGTTGTGCACCACCAACTATCATTGAAAGAGAGATATCTACAATATCGAAGTAGATGTAAATCTACTTTATTTCGACATTTTATGGGAAAGGAAGCCTGCAGTATAATGAATCCATCTTCCAAGGCACCTGTAGATCTTACAAAGCAAGTACAGTTTTCTCTTATATATGGGTATTTAACAAATGATCTCAGAGTGTAGACAAAATATTGATTACATTTTACACGTTACCGCAACTGCAAATTTTCCTTTAGTAACAAATTGAGTACATTGGCTCATGTTGAAGTCAAATTAGCCTCTTCAATCAAATTGTATTGGTCTATTGTTCTACATTCGCGGTCAACATTACTATAAGTGGGCCTTCTTATGTGTATTTGTATATGTTCATCCTCCCCATTTGTATTTTCAGGAAAGCACCAAGAGTATAAGCAAGTCTTCTAAACTACACATTCTACTTAGGCAGACTGCATGCATTCACTCTCCTCTTTCTACCATAGTAATTATTGACTGTCTTTGCAGCATTCACTCCCTCATTATAGATAGGATCATCTGTATGAACATTAGTTTTCACTCCTCGATTAGGTTCCACATTAATAGATAACTACTATTTCCAATGTTGCAATCCAATTTGCATGGTTTTTCTTTTGAAAGAGTCATTTTTTATCTTCTTTTCTTTTTTAGTATACAAAAAATTGAGCATTGGCAAGAGTGGAGATCCCTTCCACATAAGATATTCTCTCAATATTCAATCCAAATTAGTTCTACTATGTGTGGATTTGACATTAACTTGATAGAGAATTGTATAAGAAAACACATTGATAAGACTTTTCTGATTTAAATATTTTGAAAAACTAAAATTAACATAACAGAAATAGATTCCCTTGCCCCCCACCCCTGTTCGGATATCCACATCATCTTTTTCAGGATCTTGCATGCAATTAGGGTTTGCATGCAAAATCTAGGGTTTGCATGCACCTGCATGCACTTGCATGCATCCCAGTCACCAGTTTGATGCCTCCAGCACCTTAGCCACCTCATTCTAGCACCCGGGAGCCACTTACTACATAGTTTTAGCCCTCCTAGGCTGAAAGGTGCCCACTTCTCACCTACTGCCAGAGAAGGGCGCACTTTTTCACCTACCACTGCAGTTCCACTTCAGTTACATTCAGTTAGCTCCGATTCTCCCTGATTTGAGGCTAGTTTCACTCCCGGCTGACTGTTTCACTTCCGTTGGACCTCCAGTTTGACTAGATGACTTGTTCTGACTTCAGTTAGTCTCCCATGCGCCCCCCACTGAGCCTCCTTCCCTTAATCAGTGCTACACACTTCAGTTACACATGACACACTCAGTTAGACTCAGATTGACACCTGGATGACTGGTTCTTGTGCATTGATGAGCACCACCGATTGATGATGAGGACTCCTAGTTGGAGTCAAGCTACTCCATTCAGTGATTCGAATGGCCTACTTAGTCAATTCGAATTGCTCATTGACAGATATTGTATTCTATTGTAATTCATTCACCCTTTCTGGGATATTGAGCACTGCTGCATGTTTTGCACAGTTTTACACCATATTTTCTATATTCATCTGTTGTGATTGATTTACTTGTTCATTAGATCTGCTGTGACTGATTTTACATGGTATCAGAGCCATTGCAGGGACAAGATCTCTTTTCTATAGGTGTTTCTACAAAAAGATTTGACTTAATTGCTCAAAAATTGCAAAAAGTTTTGGCATGAGATATCTCAAGGGCATTCGCTCCTGTGCATGCAAAGCTTGAAAATACATCCAATACCACTCCAGAAGCTTGAGTTTCCACATAATTCCTGGATCTGATACATTGGACCCATTCAACATTGTTTGATCTCAAATCCCAGGTGTGATGCAACTCTAAAAGGGTGGATTGTTCGACCTTACGGTTCTTGGTTTGATTGTGATTTGCAGTTTATCAAGCTCCTCTTTTTCATTCGCTACACTATGCATGCAAACTCCTCTTTTGCATTCGCTACACTCTGCATGCAAGCTCATCTACATCAGTTTGACTCACTCCTAGAAATGGAATACTCTTCTTCAAAGCCTATCCTCACCCCATTCAATTATTTTGATTGGAAAGATGATATGGAGATCATATTACATTCAAAAGGTTACTACCGAGTCACTCTTGGTCTTGAATTGGAGCCAAACAATGTGTCAGATCGAACCAAACACTACAACAAGCTTGATGAAGCTTATGGTCTTCTTTGTCTCTCCATCTCCAAAGATCTTCACTTCCATCTCAGCGGATTGAAGACTCCAAAAGCCATATGGGAGCAACTTGAAACACTATTTGGCAAGCAGGATGAGCTTAGGGCTTTTCAATTAGAGAATGAATTGATTGGCCTTAATCCTGAGAATTTCGAGACCATCAATGAATTCTTCACAAAATTCAAGAACTTGAACTTGCAATTGAAGAACAGTGGAGTTATCAAAGAGGATAAACAATTGATCCTCTCAATTCTAAGCAAGCTTGGGAAAGATTATTCGGTATTTGTATCTACTTTCAATTCTGGTCGGCTAACTACCCCGAATTGGAAGATGCCTACCTTGAATGCCTTCATTGAGTCTGTCACAAAAGAGCATGACAAGTTGATTCAAATGGGGTCCATAAGCTCCAAAGATTCAGCCCTATATGTTCAAGGACCCAAGATCTCGAATGGTAAAGGAAAGCAAAAGAAGGAGAAGCCCAAATTCGAGCCTCACAAGCAAAAAGACAAAGGCAAACAAACGGATGCACCATCCAGTTCAAAGTTCAAGCAAAAGGGCAAAGAAGGTAACCAAAAATCTAAATGTACTTATTGCAATCATGGCTTTCATCCCGAAAGTTCATGTATGAAGAAGACTATAGATCAAATGACCCTCCTTTTGGAAAATAACAACATAACTCTTCCCGACGGTGCAAGGAAGAAGGATAGGAATGATGATCATGAAAGAGGACAAGCACTCATGGCAATGGTTTCGAAGCCCACTACTCTCTTGATAGATTCGGGTGCATCAAATCATATGGCTGCAAATATTGATTCTTTTTCCTCATTCGATCCAAATAGCTCCATCCCCATCCATTTGGGAGATGACTCAAAAATTTCTTCAAAGGGCAAAGGTACGATTCATGTAGAACATGGAAACTTTCAGAATGTTCTCTATGTGCCTTCCTTGGCTTCAAATCTCCTTTCTTTGTATCAAATGACACACACTAGTGAACCAAAGCAAGTTACATTCAGCCCCAATACAGTTGAAATTTCTGATATCAAAAGTGGAAGACTAGTTGCAGTCGGAAAGGCAAACCACACTGCAAAATGCTATGAGTTTTCACACTTTATTCCGCTTGCAAAGCCCACTGCTCTTCACACACATGGTAATGAGGTTAGTAGGATTTGGCATGAAAGATTTGGACATCTTAATTATAAGTATTTGCTGCTGCTATCAAACAAATCCATGGTAGATGGCCTTCCACAACTCAGTTCCTCGAAGGGAATATGCACCGGTTGCATCATTGGGAAGCACCCCGAGCACAGATTCGACCGCGGCAAAGCTAGCAGAGCTTCTACTATTTTGGGGTTGATCCATTCTGATATCAGTGGTCCGCTGCCCCATATGTCATTAAATGGTTCAAGGTATGTTTTGACATTTATTGATGATTTTTCCCGCTTTACATGGGTATTCTTTCTCAAAAACAAGTCAGAAGTGCTTGGAAAATTCAAGGATTTTAAGGTTTCTGTTGAGATCACCACTGAGAGCAAGATCAAAGATCTTATATCTGATAATGGTGGGGAATATATCAAGTCCGAGTTGCTGCAACTTTGTTCCCAAAGCGGAATTCAAATCCAACATACAGTTCCCTACACACCCCAGCAGAACGGTGTAGCGAAAAGGAAAAATCGGTCACTGAAAGAGATGGCTACATGCATGATTGAATCAAAAGGTTTGGCTGCAAATATTTGGGCTGAAGAAATCAATGCTGCTGCATATATACAGAACCGTGTTCCACATTCATCCGTTAAAGGTATGACTCCTTTCGAAGCATTCTTTGGTCACAAACCGGATGTGTCAAATTTGAGAGTTTTTGGCTCTACTGCATGGGCTAGAATTCCTTCTGAGAAGAGACGAGCTTTGGATCCAAAAAGTACCGAGTGCATACTGATAGGATATGGAGAAGAATCAAAAGCATATAAACTCATGAATATCAGATCTAAAAAGATATTCATAGAGCGTAGTGTGCAATTTGAAGAACCGCTTCAAGAATTGCAACTAGTCGAGGAAAAGACTGTCGATTCACCGCCTTCACCAGAAGAAGATCCGTGCAGCGATAATGAACGTATGAGTTCTGATATTTCTGATATTTCAGCAGCATATGATGATCATGAAATATCAGGTTCGGAATCTAACCATTATGATCCTCCTCAGTTACCAAAGTGGGCCCAAAACACTCTCCAATCTGCTGGTTCGAACCTTGGAAATCCTGCTGATCCGAGACGAACAAGAGAAGACTTTCAAAGAGAAGGTATGGAACTATCTATTACTCATCCATTACTTGCTGAGATTTGTTATTTGATGGCTAGTTCAGATCCCACATCATACTATTCTGCTCACTGAGATCCGAGATGGCAAAGTGCCATGGATGAAGAGTACAGTTCTCTTCAAAAGAACAACACATGGGAGCTAGTTTCTCTTCCACCTGGAAGAAAATTAGTGAAGTGTAAATGGGTCTACCGCACGAAAGTTGCTGCTGATGGCTCTATCAGCAAATACAAAGCAAGTTTGGTGGCAAAAGGTTTCTCCCAAGTACAAGGAGTGGACTACACTGAGACTTTTGCACCGGTTGCAAAGATGGATTCCATCCGCCTTGTTTTAGCTATTGCCGCATCCAAGCACTGGGAAGTGCACCACATGGATGTGAAGAGTGCATTTTTACATGGAGACCTTGCTGAAGAGGTATATATGCAGCAGCCAGAAATTTATACATCAGATCCATCATTGGTTTGCATATTGAAGAAATCTTTGTACGGGTTAAAACAGGCCCCAAGAGCTTGGTACTCAAAGATGGACTCCTTCCTTCTTTCTCAGAATTTCCAAAGATGAAAATCTGATCCGAATGTGTATCTTCAGCGAGTTAAAGGTAATTTTTTGGTTATTGTACTTTATGTTGATGATCTTCTCATTACTGGTAGCACACTTACTTCAATAAACAAGCTAAAAACTGCCTTAAATCTAGCTTTTGACATGAGCGATTTGGGCTTGCTGAGTCACTTTTTGGGATTAGAGATAGCTCAAAATTTTGATGGGATCACTATATCTCAGCAAAAATATGCTTCCGACCTGTTATTGAAGTTTAATATGGCTGAATGTAAGGCAGCCCCATTCTCATTCCTCTCCGGAATCAGTCTTGAGGAGGGAGATTCTACACCGCTTGCAGATTGCAGTATGTATCGACAGTTGATTGGTTCACTACTTTATTTGACACACTCACGGCCTGATATCTCATATGCCGTGAGTGCCGTGTCAAGATATATGCAGCAGCCACATGAGCTTCATTGGTGAGCACCCAAGCAGATCTTGCATTATGTGCAAGGTACGAGACAGTTTGGCATACATTATGCTGCAGATTCTGAGCTAGATTTCATTGGTTTTACTGATTCAGATTGGGCAGGTGATAGAATTGATCGGAAGTCCACTTCCGGTTATGTTTTCATGATTGGTCATGGTGCTATTTGCTGGTCCAGCAAAAAGAAAGCAGCCATTGCACTTTCTTCAGCAGAGGCAGAGTATCGAGGGGCAGTCAATGCCTGCATTTAGGCAGTTTGGTTGCAGGGTATTCTTTCCGAGTTTGGTTTTGGTGGCACTACTTCGACTGTCCTATTTTGTGACAATCAAAGTGATATCAAGATCTCCACAGATCTAGTTCAGCGGCAGAGGACCAAACACATTGAGATTCATATGCATTACATTCGACAGTTGGTGCATGACCACACCATCATTCTGCAATATTGCCCTACTGATGAGCAAATTGCAGAAATCTTCACCAAGAGCTTCACTGAGACGAAGTTCTCTTACCTCCGTTCACTGTTGGGGGTGAGTTCCATCATGGTGGAGACAGATTGATTCATTATTATGCTTTATCTTGAGGGGGGCCTTTCTTCCCACTGGGTTTTCCCTCTTTCCTCACTTAGTTTATTTTCAGCATTTTTTTGGATTATTGTATTGGGGTGACCTTTTGGTCTTAGTTACCAGGGCCCCACATTATTTTTTGCACATCACAATCTATCTTGAGGGGGGGTGTTCGGATATCCACATCATCTTTTTCAGGATCTTGCATGCAATTAGGGTTTGCATGCAAAATCTAGGGTTTGCATGCACCTGCATGCACTTGCATGCATCCCAGTCACCAGTTTGATGCCTCCAGCACCTTAGCCACCTCATTCTAGCACCCGGGATCCACTTACTACAGATTTTTAGCCCTCCTAGGCTGAAAGGCGCCCACTTCTCACCTACTGCCAGAGAAGGGCGCACTTGTTCACCTACCACTGCAGTTTCACTTCAGTTACATTCAGTTAGCTCCGATTCTCCCTGATTTGAGGCTAGTTTCACTCCCGGCTGACTGTTTCACTTCCGTTGGACCTCCAGTTTGACTAGATGACTTGTTCTGACTTCAGTTAGTCTCCCATGCACCCCCCACTGAGCCTCCTTCCCTTAATCAGTGCTACACACTTTAGTTACACATGACACACTCAGTTAGACTCAGATTGACACCTGGATGACTGGTTCTTGTGCATTGATGAGCACCACCGATTGATGATGAGGACTCCTAGTTGGAGTCAAGCTACTCCATTCAGTGATTCAAATGGCCTACTTAGTCAATTCGAATTGCTCATTGACAGATATTGTATTCTATTGTAATTCATTCACCCTTTCTGGGATATTGAGCACTGCTGCATGTTTTGCACAGTTTTACACCATATTTTCTATATTCATCTGTTGTGATTGATTTACTTGTTCATTAGATCTGTTGTGACTAATTTTACAACCCCACTATAAAAAATAGTCAGTAGCATTCAAAAAAATATAGCAAATTGGTCTCGAGGATCATATCTCGGTGTTCAATATTTTTTTACCTACAAACCACTTAGCATTCTACTCTTATTAACCATAGATGATAACAGCTTACACATCAAACTATGTGATCTGCTAATACAAATTTATTATAAATTTGACTAGTTCTAACAAGAATTGAACCAATTGAGGATCTAAGTGTTACTTAGGGACTAAGGATCTTTATGTGTTTCTTTATGGATTTACTCATTAGACACATGTTTCTACAATGTTTGTTCATTAGAGTTTTTATTGGTTGATTGGTTCACTGTACTCATACCAATTCTCAAATAATTTATTTAAAACTTAGTATCTTGGACTCAAACAGATTTTAGCAGACTCATAACATGATAAAAAACATAGAATATCCCCTCATCAAATATCTTGGGTGCAACACAGCAGAACCCCAAGGTAAATTTCCTTGTCAGGAAAAGTGATGAACCTCATTTCAAAATTTGATGGCTATTATATAGACTGCCTAGGTCTTTAGTGGTCAGTTTAGAATAAATGAGCCTCAAGCTCCAGTCCCATCTTTCAGGGCACTATGACCAAATTTCAAGGGAGTTGTCCCATACCAACAGCTAGTTAGTTGCATCATGATGCTGCCACTTGTCCATTGCCTTCTACCCTACATTCCATTCCACCTAGTGGATCAGTAACCACTCTTTCAACAGTCCTCTTAGGTGTTTGTCTCCTATTTTATTTATTTAATAATAATATATTGTGCAAATTACAGTCATCCTTGGACACCTATCCAACATAAAACTTTACAGTAAAAGTTATAATAATTTTTGTTAACACAAAATATTTTCCAGCTAAAAGGGTATGTTACATCAATGATGTTTGTTTTGATAGGAAGGTAGGGATGTCCCTCCACAAAAGGGTTTCAATTTTGCATTTTTATGGAGTTTAATTTATTAAGCTTATAGAAAACATGAGTTCTCTATGGCTATATTCGTATTTACATGATATAAAATTGGTAGATTGGCAGGTTGTGGTGTGAAACATTTTCAATTCTCATATTTTCTAAGAATTGCACTAACAATTGGACTATCAGTCTTTTACATTCTTTGTTATGTTGATCTCTTGACTAGGTTGCGTTTTATGCATTTTTCCTTCCCAAGTACTATTTCTTTGGGTGTTCCGCTATCCAATGCTACAAATTGATCAGTCACCCTTGGAATCCTAGTGGGATCATTATTAGCATTATACTATTATTTTATTTAGCATCTTGTTTGCTTATACTAAGATGTGTTAGGGCTCCTATTTATTACAACTTGGTAATATGATATAAAGGGGGTGTTAAAAATGGGTTGATAAAATTGGATACCTACAATATCTGGTGAAACTAGGGGTTTTCTTAATTAGAAAGGCATATTGGGAGGGGGGTTCAACAATACAATTTTAGGATGCATTTTCCAATATTTAGTGAAAATAGGGATATTCTTTAATATCATGCGAACTATCGTGCTATGTAACAAGTTCATTGAATGAACCCCCCGTGTTGGAAATATGAGCAGTTTAGAATTTGCAAATGTACATTTCCCTGTGGTACTATGCTTTCAATGGTTTATTTTCCCAAGAAATACACTCTTCATCCCCAAAATGATATTCAAATTCAGTATTATCATTTTGAGCAGGTTTCCTTGATGGTCCATATCACATATAGACATGGCCCAAATAGCAGCGAAAAGCAACAAGAAATTTGGAAGGAATTTCACTTCTACCTAAGTGATGATAGGTGCCACGACGTCCGTTATGTACGCCATTACTTCATTATGTTCTATGATCACCTGAAGGGGAGGATAATATAGATGGATCAACACTATATTTGATCTGATGGACGTGCTAGTCAATTTGCCTGCATATTTCAATGGGTTTGTTCATTGCACAAGAATTATAGGTTTCCACATATATGGAACTATTTTGAGACTGGGCATGGTAAATGAGAGCATTATGGAATTGGATAATGTGTCAAAACAGCCCTACGTAGGGAGGAATTGAAATTATTTATTGAATCCACTATTAAAGATGCTCAATCTATAGTCAAGTGGTGCATGCCAATAATGGGAGAGAAATCAACTATGTGAGAAAAAAAATTTGGGAGGTGGCCAATGTAGATCATTCATGTAGTGATTTCCCCAAAAGATAGTGAATGGGATGGATATTATTGGTTGGCACATTGTATATAGGGAAATAAAACACTCAATATATCCATAACTTATGATGAAAACAACCACTTCCCGATTGAGTTGATGGGTGTTAAAGGTGAATAATTAACACATGAAAACAATGCAAGAACGAAGGGTGGATATGTTTTCAGGGATTACAACTAGGCGCAAGTGTGTATCACTTTAGAAACATCTAGTTACAAACAATGCCTAGTAGAAATTCCTCAAAATTACGACACTTCTCACAATATGCATAGCATGTGAAAATAATGGATACCATTAGTAATAGGGATGATTCTAAGGGCTTGGTTGTATAAAATATTGTTTCACATGATATACTCTTTAATAATGGAAGGTTACAGTTAGATGCTATTTATGAATATGCCAATATTCTCTACTATGCATATCTTAATAAATATAGACTTGTATGCATGAGAAAAACCCTAGTTTGTCCCTTATTGTCCCTAGCCAAGTTCATCCCTATGCCCTAGCTGACCATTCTCATGTTTTCATGTCCTTAACACAAATGTATATTCAATTTGATGGTAATAGTGTGCCAACAAATATTCTAAGTAGATAACCATTCAAACCACAATATGACTCACACTCTAACTATATACCCACCTTTAACTACTAGGGGAATATTCTTGCAAGTTATAGTAAGCTCTTCAACCCATATGTAGTTATTTGTAGATGAATAGTGCAAAAAATGTGTAGTGGTGATAACAAGGTTGTTGTTTGTTGACTCTCTTGCCACCTCTAGAAGCTATTCAACAAACCAAGATGTTGATTCAACCACTAATACAATTTCAAGCCTCAAAAGGGAAAAATCCAAGGTTTAAAGCCTCAAAAGGTCCAAGGTATGTGATTAGATTCACCAAGTGTGTTTATTCAAGTAGACATAGAATATATTAGAAACCAACATTATAAGTGAATTATGCCTACACAATAAGTGAAATATGATGCAAAAAATACTTCCAAAACATAAATTTCTCAATATGATTGTTTTACAACCACATGCATGCGATGTATATGTGCTTTTGTACCATATTTCATAAACATTATACTATTGCAATACAACTATCAAATTTTGTAAAGAAATATGGAGTGCCATCATTTGGAAACCTTTCATGTTATGAAATCATTATTTGTAAATCATGCATGTTATGAAAAGATTGTCAATGGTTTCCTCAACATCTTCACATAAATAACATATGAAGAGCCATATAAGTCCTCTTTTCCATAACTTATCACAAGTGTAATTCTTCTCTATTACTACCAACATGTATATATAGTGTCCCCTATTGGGAAAAACCATAGTGTTGAAATCATTGTAGGAGGTCATCAATCCATGGACACATGGGGGAGACCCCCCACAAGTCTAATACGTTTTCACGATTCCAACGAAATCGAAAATTTGTTGATACGAGGCACGATCATCGACTTACGATGAGTTGAAACTGAACTCCTTGAGCCCTTTAGGGAAACTCAATGAATTTGTGCTCAGGGAATGAAAACCATATCGAGAAGAATAAATGTGTTATGTAAGATATTGTAAGTTTGTTTGGGTAGGACCGATGTGGTCATGCTACCCACAATCTCAAGGTCGAGGGATTTCTAGATTTGACCTCGTAATGCAAGATTTCATTGTTACAGAGAAAAACTTCCTATGGCATGGGGCAGACCAAAACAGATAGATGACTGCTAGAACACTACTCAATTCTTAAAACAATGCTATGTGAATGACAATGCTAAGATAATGGAGAAAAGAAAACCAACCTTCAACCGGATGTTCGAAGAATATCCCCGTTGAGCTTTCAACTTCTACCCTTGACCCTGCAGATTAGTCTCAACAACAAATACAAGCAAGTGCATATAATATGTGAAAGACATTAGCATAATCAATAGCAATGGTCCATGATATCATAAGAAAATGTAACCCAATGTAATTTAAACAACATTCACCATCAATTGGATGAGAAAATGAGTATTTCCATTAATTGATAACAAGAAGTACATAATACAACCTATTGTCGGCAACCGATCTGAACCGAGAACTAGGTCCCTCCACTTGTGCCTCCACCACTTCAATCCTCCATGCAATGGAAAACTCAAACTATGAAAGGAGTTTTCTAGGTGAACATAAAGGGTTCACAACAACAAGGATCAATGAGTGTAGACTCAAGTCACGGAAAAAATCCACCAGAGTTATCTTTCTCTCTCTTTCTCCTCCCTTCCATACACCATAAGAGCTCAATATATAACCTTCCAAAGGTAAGTGAAAGGTCGAATCGAGTCATTTAGGGGTATATGGAGGGCCAAAGGTCACCCTAAGACCGCTTTTTGGGAGTAAGAGTAGAGTTTTTTACTGTTTTTACCATGTAACTCGATGTACGCGGCCTAATTAGGTGCATCCCACGTGTACGCTGGCTATAATGGAACAACAAGTGTACATGAACAAAAATAGTGAAATTTGGTTCTTGAAGTAAAATAATAGATCTGAGTCAATAGAATGGATACTGAAGGCCAATAAATGTTGATGTTCAGAAGGTAGAAAAATACGTTGTACCAGATGCCCCCTAATGTGTTAGGTCAAAGAAGATACTTCGATGGCGGAAATACATTATAAATCTCAGAAGTGAAGTGATGGAGACACTACTGGAAGGAGTATCCTACTCGTCATAATACAATGATATCTCTGAATGCATGTCAGTATAATACAACAATCTGATACAATGGCCATGATAGGCAGTACATAGTGAATACATTTCATAGGTGGTCATAGCCATGACCCATACAGTAAGATATGGTCTCCTGCTGAATAGGAAACAACTGGTGCAATACTAGAGGTACAAACTGTTGATGTATGAGAAATGAGATCTCATAAATACAATCACAATCATAAGTAGCATAATGAATGCCACTAACGTCTGGGGTCTTCTACACAAATCGTCTATGGTGCAAGTCCCATCAAGTGAATAAAGGTGTTGAAGTCAAACTTGATGTGATATCGTCTGCTTACCGGTCAATGATGTATACCGTTAACAGATGCGAGATAACCCATCAATAATGAAAATGGGAATCAAGGAACAAAGTACAATCATCAAAGTGTGAATAAATGTGTTGAGGTCGAACGCTAGGGTGAATCCATCGATCAGGGGACATTGATGTATTCCAAAAACTGTCAATGGCGAGAGAACTTACCACTAATGAATACAAGCCTCAAGGTACTCAACTGAACCCTAAGTCTCAAATTTTGAAATAAATGAGTTGATGTCGATGGAACGAAAATCGCTAGAAGGAGGGAATTAAGGAATCCCCCATCAACTAGCACGAGGTAACAACTACGTTGAAATATTTGGAAGAACTCAGACAAATGGAATGACTCAATAAGGATGGCTGACATGCAATAGTCAAGAGATATGAGGAGTGGCTGAATCTGGTCTCATGACTTCCTTTGAACAAGAGCATGAGCAAATGGATAGACTCAGGCAGCACAGACTCAAGTACTAGATGATAATAACACTGTGCGATGCAGGAGGCATCAACAAAGGGCTCCATAGTGATTGGAAGCTTAACTAGTCGGTGGAGTATAATATGAGAAACGAGTATAGCTCCTAAGGTCCAAACTATAGTCCCGACTCATAATAATGAAATGGAATGAATGCTCTGTTCAAAGGTGACACAATAGCTGCCAATAAGAAGAAGTAAAAATTTTCCCGTCCGGCTTTTTCAGTTTTTTTATTTTTTTGGTCTTTTTCATATTGTGAAATATTGAAAAAGAATAAAATTGCTTATAGTACAATAGGTGAGGGAACGAGTGTCAAATAACGAGAAAACTAGTCCCAAGCAGTGGAGCATACCTATGATCAATGCAAGGAAGCATGTGCAGGATGTGGACACTAGGGGGGGTGTTCCCTCAAAATAAAGGGTCATTAAATTGCGAAAGGAAAATAAAAGATCTGTAGGGCTCAACAAGGAAAGTGCTCAGACACCAAGCTAACAACTGAGTAAGTGGGAGCCGGCACAAGGCTCAAGCGGCAAGCAAGATGATGCGATGCAATCACAACTTGATAAAAAATGGGGGAGTCCTTATGGGAGATGGCCAGCATAACACAAAGTAGAGTATGAGTCTTTATCGCAAATTCATGGCATAACTACAAAGGATTCCCAATCCTAAGGAGAGATAATGGAATGGGCACCAAAAGGCATAAAAAGGCTCTAACTAGGGAACCCATGTTTGTACAGGCCCTACCGCCCAATAACGACACTTTTATAGCAATGTGAAGGCTTTGTGTTGGTTAAAAAGCGGGGTTGCACCTGTGGTTAATGACAAATGGTCAAAGGTCAAATGCATCATGCAGGAGAAAATGACATCTAACCTATATGATGGGTGTGAAATATACCTGCCGTAGGCACGAAACGGTCAAAAAATCAACTCTTGTTGGAAAAACTATTCAAAAAGGTACTCCATGATGACATATTAGTCCAAAACAACTTAAAATGGTAAAAACTATAGGAAAGTGGGTTTTAAAAGATATAAATAGTAATAAAAAATTACAACTACTATTCCATTTTCACATTTTACCCAAATAGGAGTTTTTGGTTAGTTTTCACCTCAGATTTCAGTTGCTGATTCCGGAAGCTACGAGCATCCATTCCTCAAGCCATCTGGAGCAGGTTATTCATCTCACCCTCCTCTTCCATTTCATAGCTTTTATTTCAATTTTTAGTGGTCCAATTTTTTTATTAGCCCAACCCTACATCACCTCGACATTGTATACGGGCTATAGTTTTGCAGGTCACGGGTAGGGCTTCCTGGACACGTTGAACGCATGCGTTGACCGCATATAGATGCCACTGTAATAATTTTAGGCCACATACGGGGCCGTGAATGTGGGTTTTTCATGTGCAAAATCTAAAAATGCTTTGTTTTTTGCCTCCAGGATGGTCCTAGAGTGGAGAGAGAGGGAACATGATGTGGTTGATGAGCAATTCCGCCAAGATTTACCTGCACAGCAAGCACTACAAGCATGCGGTCTCTGCAAATTCTAGAGCATTGGGGGTTTAAGGGCCCAAAACCAATTGCTCCGTAGACTGATTGATTATTGAGATGTAGACATGCAGAACTTCAACCTGGATGGTCAAACACTCTCACTAGAGGTGGGTGACATATACTTCAATACAGGGTTGTCCCATCGAGGGGATGTTTCTAGTCTCTGGTCTCACAATGTAGGTGGTCGAATCACCATTACTAACTATATAGACTGGTATTGTCTTCCCAGTACCCAAAAGGTGGGGAGTTAGATACCCAGTGGGGACATTGTGAGCTTGAGCATGAAGATAATAGTGCTCACCCTCCTAAGGATAACAAGTTCAACAGCTTTACATCAGGCTTCGAGGCTAGTGATGCTCTACGCAGTAGAGTGCATGAGACCTATAGTGTCCGATTCGTGTACAATGTTACTAGTGTCTATGAAGACCCTGTTAACGGAGTGTAATCTTGGACAGGAAAATAACTTTGGTTTCAGCAATATACTCTGCAGTTTCTTCTTCTTTGAGAGTTCTGGGGCTTGGTCCGAGGGTTGAAGTCCCTCCGCACAGTCTCCGTGACCCAGCCCTAATCTGATGGGCAGAGGTACTGACGCAACCGGGTGGTGGCCGACAGAAATCAACATATTCTGAGGAGTTCTTCCATTGGTGGGCTCGACAGGTCATCTCCATTGATGATTATCCATATGAGGGCATAGACTTTAGCGGAGATAGGGACATGCTGCTCCCGCTAGGGGCCGCGTTTGGAGACATCGGTATGTTACTCTTTTTATGTTTAGTGTATTTAATTTTTTGGATTTTTTTATTATAAGTGGAATGCAAAAATATTTTTGGTGTGGTGACACATATTGACATTTGATTATTTGCTCATAGATCGGGGTCCGCGAAGAACAGAGGGATACCCAAGACATCGTCATTGAGGTAGGGGTGATGAGGTGGTTGGAACTACAACAGAGCGCACACTAGAGACCGTATGGGTCAACATGACCCGCATGACTACCAGAGTACCACTCATTGAGGTAGAGCATTTTCCAAAGACGATGCAACGACATGTTGTATGAGTACCGGGCACCTGGGTGCGGTTATTGCGGGGCATAGCCAATGCAGTACATTATTATGTTCAAACACATCCTGCTAAGGAAGCTAGGCCTTCCCGTAGGGGTTATATATCTCAGAGTCCTATATTTTGTATCGATTATGTATTTTTTGAGAGCTATGGGCTCCAGTTTTGTACTGTGACACCACATTTTGGACTTATTATTTATGAAAAACTATGATTCTCCAATTCTACTATATGTGTATGTACAAATGAATGAATGTTTATTTGTGTGCTTCTTTTATTGATGTGAAAAATGCCAATCTAGGACATAATTAGCATATGCATCAGATACATGATTAAAACATACTCGAACATGAATATATGTATTGGAAACAAAATGACGCTCCAAGAGTCTTACCCTTAAGAACCTCCGTAGTAAAGTAGGGTCCCTCACACAATACTAGCCATTCAATTGAGACACAACCAGTTGTGAATCCAGACAGACTTCTGAAGACTGGATACCATGTGAAATGGCATCACACAGTAGCTCAACTACAACATTGTACTCAGCCACATTGTTGGATGTAGGACCGAGACAAGTGCCTCCCGAAGACACAATCTAATGGTCAGGTGAATAAATAACCCACGTAGCAGAAGCGAGTCGTTGCATATGACATCTAGCACCATCCACGAATCCCAAGAATATAGGAGATTCTGCTCACATCTATCAACCAAACGGAAATGAATCAACAGATCCAAAAAAACAAAAGAAATCTAAACTATGTACAAAAGCAATTATACAATAGTATACAAAAGTATTAGCTTCAGCTAGAAGCTCAAGCATAATACCGCTTGAGGTAGACCCCATTTCTAGGCTCCTTCAAGGCATTCCCTTCATAGTCTTCCAATTCGTAGGCTCATTTCGCAAGGACATGTCTCACTATGTAAGGACCGTGCCACATGGGGTTAAACTTTCCTTCCCCTAGGGGTTCCTTATCTTGGTCATACAAGAGGACCAAGTCACCTTCAGCATACTGCCAGGGATGGATAGACCTATCATACTGAACCTTGACACGATGTTTGTTGGAATCTATGGCCACAATGACATCTCGACATTTCTCATCAAGACGCTCAAGGTGGATCAAACATTGCTCAACATCTGAGGTGTCAGGCAGGAGCTCTATGGCTAGTTTCACTGAAGGGATTTCGCATCAATCGAAAATATAGACTCCACACCATGTACTGGCTAAAATGGTGAGAAACCGGTGGTAGTCTTAACTGTGGTTTGATATTCCCACACAGAAGGATATAACATAATGTGCCAGTTGCTCTTGCTTTGCTAGATGGTACGTTGGAGAATGGTCTTTAAGAACTTATTGAATTCCTCTACCTGACCATTCGCTTAGGGGTAGTAAGAATATGAGTGATGTTGGAGAAACCCAATCTTGAGTGACAAATCTGCCATCATTTTGTTTTGAAAGTGACTGCCATGTTCAGTGACAATCTTTTTCAAGATACTGAAACGAGCGATGATCTCATTGAACATGAAGTGGGCTGCAGTAGCACCGTTGGCTTTTACGGTCTGCATGGCCTCATCCTATTTGGAAAAGTAGTCCATGGCCACAATGATATGGTGATTCCCCCCAGCCGAAACTGGTTTGCAATCCATGAAATCCACCCCCAACTTGGTGAAGGGACCGACGGTGACGATCGGATGAAGGGGCATTGGATGCGAGTGTAAATTTCAAGAAACACCTAGAAAGGGTGATATCTCTTTACGACTTTTATACAATCTTTCAAGATCGAATGCCCAAAAAAACTAGCTCACATGATATGTTGGGTTGTCCCAAGCCCAGATAAGTGACCACCACACGCCCCACCATGGCAGTCATTAAGTAAAAGATTCACTTCTTCATGAGTCAAACAATGACAGAAGATAGATTCCTTTCCCTGACAATACAAAGTGTCGCCGACGATGACATAATCTTTAGCGTGATGTCTCACACGCCATCGTTCATCTCGCAAATAGTATGAAGGGAACTTCAAAGTTTGAATATATACAATGATATCCCCATACCAAGGGTCCACTAACGAGATAAGAAATAAGTGCTCATCCACAAAGGAATCTTCATGAACAATGTCCTCATCAAGTCATGGAAAATATGACATGAGGTCAGCAAAAACTAAGGATTTCACTGACTTCGCCAAAACAAAATCAAGATCAAACTCTTGAAGAATAACAATCCATTTATTATACTTCCCCCCTATTAGACGTCTTGAGAGAACGAACTGAAATAGATTGATGTGTGCTATGACAGTGGTTTTCCTAAGCATAATGTAATGCCATAAATGTTGGACTACATGAACAGTCGCAAGTGCCAACTTATCCATGTGAGTGTATCTCAGTTCAGCGTCTACTAGGTTTTGACTAAGATAATAGAAAACATGCTCTTGGAGCGCATCATCTACCTGAACTAAGACCATGCCAATTATCTCAAGATACGCGGCCACATAAAGAAAGAAATCTCTGGCAAAGTTGGGTGGACTAAGCAAAGGGGTCGATACCAAATCTTTCTTCAAAGCGTTGAAATACTGCTGGGCTCACTCATCCCAAATAAATGGTGTGCCTTTCTTCAAAAGTCACACAAAACCTTTGGTAAGACTGGCATAATTCACTATAAAATGTCATAGGAAAGTGGCTCTCCCTTGGAGGCTCTCAAGCTGAATTAGGTTACACGGGGGAGGCAACCGAAATATTTCCTCAACCTTAAGAGGATCGACTCTTATACCCTCTTTAGAAACTACGAACCCTAAAAGGCAACCCATTTTCACAACAAAGATGCACTTGTTGGGATTCAACCAAATCTTGTAACATCGACATCTTTCAAAAATGAGATAGAGGTGCTTGGGGTGGTCCACTCTCTTATGAGAATGGCCAGCAAGATCATCCAATTATGCCTCCACTATGCACTTAAGGTCGTAAAAGGTGTAGGTCATGGCATGCTAATAAGTAGCTTCGGCATTTTTGAGGCCGAAGGGCATCTTCTGGTACGCAAATGTACCCCAAGGACTTATAAAAGTAGTTTAATGTTAATCCTCGAGCTTTATCTAGATCTGATTATATTCGGAGAAACCGTCAATAAACAAAAAAACCTCGCTCCCCCACATGCATCCAAGAGTTGATCTATGAATGGGGTTGGGAAGTTATCTTTCGAACATGCGCGGTTCAGATCTCTAAATTTTGTGCATACATGGATGGTTCCTTTCTTCTTATCTACGTGAATGGGATTTGACACCCATTCAGTAAGGGGAACTGAGTAGATGAAACCAACTTTAAGTAGTTTCTCCACCTCTACCTTAATTGCGGGTGCCTTCTAGGATTCACAACATGAAGTCATTTTCGAATCGGTTTAACATTAGGATATGTTTTAATCTCATGTTCAACAATACTAGGGTCTATTCCTGGCATCTCCTCATAAGACCAAGCAAAAACATCCCAAAATTCCTTGAACAACTTGGTGTATATACGGATCTCATTAGGAGAACAATCAGCACCAATATAAACGTTCTCTATATTTCTGGGTGTGCGAGAGATGTTGATCGGTATGGTTGGGGAGATATTATCCATATTCCTCTCCATGTAAATCCCATGTGAATCCAAAGGAGCCACAGGGTGACCAACGTTCTTGGCAAGAGTCGTACTAAACTATTCTTGCTCAATAAGATCAAGGTTGGGAAGAAAATAAGAGCGATGATGCAAATCCTCCCAAGGCCTCTCACTACCACACATAGCCTCGATGATGACTTCATTCGAAGGAAAAGTACCGTTAAGACAATATTGTGAGCAAGACGAGTCGGTTTCCCATATGGGAAGCATAATGAGATCTTCCTCCTTTGTCCGTGAAGAAGAGAGATCCAGCTCTGCAGTGGCTTGTTGAATCTCATGGTATGCAACCTCGACTGCAGATAGTGGCAAGGCCATTCCAACATGCAAAATGTCTCTAGATGTGGAACTCATGGATGGTAAATTCCACGAATCATTAAAATACGAGTTCCAGAAAGGTACATCATTTAAAGAGGATGATGCACTATTCGAAATGGTTCCATAAAGGAAATTGGTGCAACAAAGTTAAATGATCTCATCTAGGATGGATACAATCGTACACCAATGTTCTCAGTTGCCGGCTAAGAATCTTTGATCTGGGGAACAACATTTCCTAGCGATGCTACAGAATTGGAACTAGGGAATTCTAGTTGATCGACCATCACAATTTTTCCTTCGTGAGGAAAGCAAATAACTCTAAACACAGAGGACACGATCGCTTTCATTGCGTAGATCCAATTCCTACCCAAAAGAATGTTGTAGTCGATAGGCGCATCAACCAACTCGACTTCAATAAGAACGGATTTCCCACCCAAGTGGACCTCAAGGGAAGGGAGAATGCCATGCGGACTAAACGATCGACCATCGAATGCAGTAAGCGTGGTCATAGATTTTGACAAGGGAGGAGAGCCAAGAGCTTTCTAGCAATCCAGTGACATTACCAAGGTGGAAGCACCTTGGACAACCACCGTACATTTAACGAATTTCTGTAAGCACCTCACATGGACTTGAAAAGCCACATGATAAGGCAAGTGAGGCTGGATGTCAATAGTGTTGAATTTAATGATGTTAGGGATACCTTCATCCTGGACTCCCAAAGTAGATAAAAGGGCGTTCCTCTGTGAAGGACATGCTTGTAAAACCTCAAGAGCCGACATTGCACACGGAGTTTGGCCCAAATATTCCACAATAGAGTAGTTTTGGGTGGCTTGGGCATTGGGATTATGTGTGGAGCGCTTAAGAACACCTTTTGGTATTCGCGACATAGTAGTGGGCTTCTCGATATGCAGAGAAGATTCAAGAGGAGGAGGAGGGTAATTCCCCATATTCGGTTTTGGTGTACCATAATTGCGTTGACGAGTAGCAACACTAACCTCAGATTTAACCATGTTCATGCATCCATAGCCACCTGCATGAGAAGACGACATCGAAGTATCGTTAGTCCCATAGCCAGTGACGGGAGCATTCGAAGCCATATTCTGATGATGTGGAAGGGGATATTTCAACACAACTAGGCTCTGTGCAAGATACTTAGATGCTTCTTCAATTTGAGGACACAAGTGAGTAAGATGATCCTCCCCAAAAAAATTTCAAGGGAATTTCACCTTACATCTAGGCTTACGGTCCCCACCAGCATTTTCGTCATCCCGAGGAGGGTTGGCATTCTTTTTTCTAGGAGTATTTTGATTACTTCCATTATTCCCATTATTCCCACCCTTACGATTGTTTCTCCCCTTCTTCTTTCCACCAGGTTGTTGGTTACCTAATGGGTTCTACAATTGTATAGAATGCACATCAGACGATTGGGTGGAAGTGGATGAGGCGCGAGCCTATCCGAGGGTATATTGGCCAATAGAAAAAAATTTCATTTGATTGGTAACCAAATCTACGAGTCGAGTACTTGTGGATCCAACTATGCCATCAACATGTGGTCCAGGAACGGGCTTGGGCTCATGATGTGAACGTGGTGTGTCAGAAATAATATCGTACAGGATACCAAATTGAGCATAGAGTAAATCTAGCTGTTGGGCTTTGAATATAGCTTGCTCCTTAGTCGTAATGTCGGACACTAAAACGTCCTTTGAGATGTAATGAAGCAAATACTTAAGGAACAATTCCAACATTAAATATAGATGAATGTTGGCTTTCACTAGCCTCTTCCGTCAATTCCATTCTTGAATATGATCAGATATGTGCATGGCCTTGTTTTGGGGGAAGGTAGACAAAAGTTTGGTGCCAGTATCATATCGAACCGATAGCTAAAAATGGTTTAGGAAAACCAAGGATATCTCATTAAAACCCCTATAAATGGCCCCATGAAATTGGACATACCACGTTGCGGTTGCCCCTATGAGGGTGCATTGAAATAGTCTCAAATGAATGGAGTCATGATTTAACGAATTCGAGGAGCACCAAAGGTGAAAAGTCATAACATGACCACCTGGATCCTCACCATTCTTTCCTTCGAACATTGGAATGTCGAAAGGGAGCTTGGTAGGGACTAGAGGCCAAGTAGGATCATGACACACTGGATCATTCATGAGCTTCGAAAGATCTAGTAGATTCAAACAAGCAAGAAACGGGAGCTGCGGCTGTGAAGCTTGATTATAAGCTCCCGAAAGAGGCTGACCTTGCAGACCTAAAGGATGATATAAACCATGACCATAGGGCTGATAACTGCCTCCCACCTGACCCGCCTAAGGGTATGAAGGTATATGTGTGTTGTAAGAACCATAGTGAGGAGGGTTGTAATACGGGCCAGAACTGGCTGCGTTATAATGAGGTTTACCACCATACTTATTGGGTATATATGTGCTATTTGTAGCAGGAGCAGTCATGTAATGACCATAAGTATAGGGTATGTTCCCACCCCCAGTATTAGGAGGGTTGTTAACGTTAGAAAACGTGGTCATGGGTCTATGTGTAGAGGCATGTGTGTTCAACTATGGAATGTGAGTCGTATTATGGAAATTGTTCCCACTGAAAGCAGTAGTAGTCATGGGAGATGGTCATCCTCCAACATTTGGATTAGATGATGGAATGTGACCAGACCTAAATTGAAATGGATTAAAATAAGGTGCACTTCCCCCAGTGGGTGCAGTGCCCCCAGCACCAAAGTTAGTGTTGGCATGAATACCAGACATAGTGGAAGTAACAGTCGTGTTGAAACGAGGCATACCCAATGAAAAAGGTGTCGTGGTTGAAGGAGTTGTCATATCATTCATGTCTAGCATCCCATATCAGAAACCATGTGTATGTGTACCATCAAATGGATTTGATTCCATGGGTAGGTTTGACCCAAAACCCGTAGGAGTGACGTGTGGGGCTGAACCTCCCTCCCCAACATCTCTAGGAGTGGAAGGAGCGGTCTGTCCATCGACATTACCCAATGGAGTCACGGGAATTCCTCCCATACCAGATGAAAAAGTCATAATGTAATATTGAAGCTCATCAAAATTATCAAAAGGATCGGAGGGGATCCTCCAGCGTCTCTTATAAAAAGGACGTGCTACCTCATCGGCCGATAGACCAACAAAACAACGAGATCGACGGAGAGGTGGATCTTGCTCCACAATAACTCCAAAAATTCAAAAAATCTAAACGACCCCTAACGGCCAACTAAAGATCAAAGAGCACACACCTAAAGAAACTACAGCCAAATGCAAACAAACAGGACTGGATCAAGGGACCTCTTGACACTACAGCCGATATGTCTCACCTAGGAGAGGCTTGAGACTCCCAAAAATATAACCGGAGGTAACAAAATCAGTTATAAGGGCTCCCAGACTTCACTGCATGCACAGGGTCAAATTCCTATACAATAGGCAACTATGCTGTCCAACCCCTATCTGACTCAGGACAATCGCAGAATAACCACAACGAATGCCCTATGTGATACCTAGGTAAAGAAACTAAGGTCACCACGTATAACGAATGCTCACGCAGATAGTCGCAGGTGGGATCCATCATATGGGTAGGGTGGCTAAGCCCGAAACTCAAGAGGGTCAAATCCCTCAAGAGCCCCTATACAAGAACAAATCCTGGAAATATCTCCCACGTTCAACTAGTATTGGATGGCTATCTGTGTAGCCAACTTCCCGTGACCTCGTGCTTAACTCTGGTTTTAGTAGAGCTTCCTGAGAACATTGATGTATACCATGGTTTTCACCATTCCATGGTCATACACATAATGTTTCGTTTAATAGTCTTGGATTGTTAACTCACAATGATCTATTCCATGACTCTAAACCTATGCTAGTTGGTGCACCCTATAAAAGGAAAATCGTTTCTAATCAATTTTAAGATTAAGCATTGATTTTAAATGGATGTAATTGCTCAAAGGACATGGTCATGAAACTAATGAATGTAAAAGAATCAATGGTATGCACAATCAAAAAGCTCTAGACTCATCTATCCAAGAAAAACTATGCCACTAATATGACAATCAATCCAATGGTTCGGAAATAAAATGCAATCTCTTTTAAAATTTCAATGCACAAGCAAGTCCTAGATGAAATCACAAGCACTCTAATGCAAAATATAGAACATAAAGGAAATATTTTTGTATTTTCTCTTATAAATGGAAGGAAAATGTAAAACAATGTTTCTGTATTTTTTCAATATAAATGGAAATGAAAAAATGCAAGCAAAATCTAACTATCCAGTAAAAAAATGCAGATCATATCACATAGACAACCCAGCAAATCCCAAATAGTAATACTCAGACAAGTTAATGAGCTATCAAACAAGAAAATGGTGGGAAACCAAAATCTCAAAAAAAAAGAGAAAGAGGAGTTTATGGTCAATAACAAGGCATGGAATAGCCAGGAAACAGGCCAAGCAAGACTCCGGAACACTCAGAAGCAACCCAAAAAAAATCACAGGCCAAAAATCAAGCAATCTCAGAGTTGTACATGACTGTTCATAGAACAACAACGGGTAGACACGAGCTACAGTTCACATAGGGGTGGGTAGACGCAGGAAAAACTAGGTTGACCCGCGTACAGGGAAAGGAAAATGAGCCCAAAAGAGTCAAACAACCCAAAAAAAGCTAGTTTTCAAATGTAAATCCCAACGGCCAATCAATGACACAGAAGCTCAACACACAACAACTCAAAATAAGGAAAAATTCCTAAAAAACCCCAAAATGGAGGTTTCTCCCCAGCAAAGTCACCATTTCTGTTATGGAGAAAAAATTCCTATGGCATGGGGAAGACCACAACAAACAGATGACTGCTAGAACACTACTCAATTCTCAAAACAATGCTATGTGAATGACAATGCTAAGATAATGGAGAAAAAAAAACAACCTTCAACCGAATGTTCGAAGAAGATCCCCACTAAGCTTTCAACTTCTACACTTGACCCTGTAGATTAGTCTCAACAAAAAATACAAGCAAGTGCATATAATATGTGAAATACATTAGCATAATCAATAGAAATGGTCCATGATATCATAAGCAAATGTAACCCAATGTAATTTAAACAACATTCACAACATCAATTGGACGAGAAAATGAGTATTTCCATTAATTGATAACAAGAAGTACATAATACAACCTCTTGTCGGCAACCGATCTGAACCGAGAACTAGGTCCCTCCACTTGTGCCTCCACCACTTCAATCCTCCATGCAATGGAAAACTGAAACTATGAAATGAGTTTGGTAGGTGAACATAAAGGGTTCAAAACAACAAGGATCAATGAGTGTAGACTCAAGTCACGGTAAAAACCACTATAGTTATCTTGCTCTCTCTTTCTCCTCCCTTCCATACACCATAAGAGCTCAATATATAGCCTTCCAAAGGTAAGTGAAAGGTCGAATCAAGTCGTTTTGGGGTATATGGAGGGCCAAAGGTCACCCTAAGACCGCTTTTTGGGAGTAAAAATGGAGTTTTTTACTGTTTTTACCATGTAACTCGATGTACACGAGCTAATTAGGTGCAGCCTATGTGTATGCTAGCTATAATGGAATAGTAAGCGTACAGGAACACAAATAGGGAAATTTGGTTCCTGAAGGAAAATAATGGATATGATTCAATACAATGGATACTGAAGGCCAATAAATGTTGATGCTCACAAGGTGGAAAAATACGTTGTAACATGCATGAAGGCCCCTACTGAGAAAAACCCTATTTTTTTAAATTGTCATAGAAGTTGGTCATCGAGACATGGAAGAATGGAGGATGGCCTCCAAGAGTAATCTAATGTCACGAGTCTAATGGAATCAACAATTTTTTGATATGAGGCCCAGTCATTGACTTACAACGAGTCTCAAATCACCTCATTGATCCCTTCAGGGACACTTGGTGAACTTATGCTAGAGGTGTAAAAACCATACCGAGCATAAGAAATGAGTTCCATAGTCTCATGTAAGTGTTTTGGGAAGGGACGACTTGGGGACGCTACCCATAGTATCACAAATTAGGGTTTTCCATATTTGACCTCATAATGCAAGAATTGGCATTATCACATTATGAGGCCAACTCTGGAAAACACTTGGCTGTGATATTGTGGGTAGTGTTCTCACATCAGCCTTACCCAAAAAAACTTGTAGAATCTTACGAAACTCATTTCTGATTCTAGGTATGATTTTTATTCCCTAAGCACAGATTCACTAAGTGTCCCTAAAGGGATCAAGAAGGTAATTTGCAACTCATCATAATTTTATGACCAGGACTCATATCAGTGAACCATCGATTTCATTGGACACATGACATTGGATTACACCTGCAGGGGATTCCCTGTGCTTCTATGGCTTGATGACCACCTTCTACAATGATATTAAAAACTAGGGTTTCGCTTATTAGGAGACAATGCAATTCTAGCATTGTGAGGTAAAACTATGGAAAGGCCTTGACCATGAGACTTTGGTTTGCGTGCTCACATAGGCACTTGGATTTGATAGGTGCTAAGAATATTAGACTCAGGGAAAAGGAAATTGTAGGAGAAATGTTAGAATAAATTCATTCCCAATACTATTGTAATTTGCGTCTATTCACACTTATTTCCTACACTTTTTATGAGAGCTAATATACAAGAAGATAAATATTAATTGATTTTTTTTTTTAAAGAAATATTTACATTAAAAGAATTCTAAAACTAGAGATAGATATAAAATAGTCTACAGTTTCATAACCTTTTGGTTTAATCATGATTGCAATATTTTCAAAAATTTAGTTTGAAAGGGATAAGAATCCAATCCCATTATCTAGATTCCCTCAATGCTAGTAGATCCCAATTGAAAAACTATCATGCTTGAAATATATCCTCTCCAATCCAATGCTTCTAATAGCATCATCTCATTCAAAATTTATATTGAGACATAACACTATTTTTCGGAAAATTGATCAATTTTCCATCCAATCTGTAACCTAATTAGACCCTCTAAGAATATGGAGAAATTGAGATTGTTACTAGTTTCCTAACTGAAGAACTTTCCAAGTCAATCAATTTAGTTTTCTCATGAGCCTATTGAATACCTTCAATCAAATCAATTTTCTTTGATGGGTTATTAGAGCATTCACCTACAAAAACCATGTTATCCTTCTCTCAAGACAAATCTACCCCTAACACTCCAGTATTATTTTTTATGCCTCACCATATTTATTTTTACACATCCTTGCTAGGAATATCATAAGGAATGGTGACTACTTGTTTTGGAGGAGAGTTTGATTGGTAGGGGATATTTAAAGACCTAAATATCCATCTATTTTGGTTCTATGTGTTACTTTTTCAGAATTTACTTCAATCTGATCTAGGATCTTAACTAAGAGAACAACATGTACATCATATCTACAGCATATCAGTCATGGACACAATAATGCAAGCACACAAGAGACAGGTTACTTGTGTAGCTAGGGTTTTACCCCTAGCTTGTGCAAATGAGCACCTACTAAGGAGAATGGACTCCTTAGTAGCAGTTCAGTAAATGTAAATTATTAAGCTAAAACAGAAATGTAAACTAGTCTAAAACACATGCATGAAATATAAAGAACAAAATATAAATAATGGTGTTCGTATTGATATTACCTCCAATGTGGAGATTGATGAAGCTCTTGCAATGTCCAAGAGGGTTGCTCCAAGCTCCAATGTGCTCCTTCACTTTCTCCAATGGTGGAAATGGGCCAAAAGGGGCTCTCAAGGTGAAAGTGGCTCAATGGTGAGCTAGGGTTTCGAGAGAGATTTTGGCAGAGTAAGGGTATACTTGATTGTGGATATGAAATAAGGGATCTCCATCACCTATTTATAGTTTTTTGGTGGTGGAGTGCTGGCCCATGGTTTTGGGAACCATATGGTTTAGGGCAGCTGTATAGGGTTTTTTCCTCTTTTTCCTCATTATTTTATATTTTTTATTCCCCGTTTAAAGGGATTTTGCTATTTTAGATGAATTTTGGATATTTTTGGAGGAAAAGGGGGTTTTTTAGCCTTTTGGAGGCTTTTTAGTGGGATGTTTAGGGTTTTTAAGGGAAATATGGTAGGAAAATGGACAAATGAGCCATGTAATGAGGTAGATGAGGTAGTGAACACTTTTTGGGTGTTAACAGATTGCCCCCTGATGTGCGAGGGAAGGAGCTCATCGTATGGCCGATGGACATCATAAGTCATATATGGTTTTCTTGGGGTATGGAGAAGAGAAGAAACAAACTGAAGCCCAGAACAACGATCCCGAACAAGTGCAAGAACTAAAAGTACATAACCTCAAAAATGGATGAGGAATCATCTGATCATATGGACGAGGCGGGCATACCCATGCTCGTATCAGGATATAACATAATAATAACAATGGGGTCCAAAAATGGGGACCTGACATATACATGACCTCAAATACTGACTGAGGAATAATCTCAATATATGGATGAGGCGGGCATACCCATGCTCGTATCAAGATATATAAACAGAAATGTGAGGCCCGAAAAGAGGGACCTGTAAGATACATAGAGAACCACTGTGTACATCATAAGTGTCCAGAGGGGACACAAATCTGGGACATACTGCTGGGCTGACCATGTCTGAGCTGAACAGCGGATACACTGGAACAATCAACAGTGCTACTGAATGTGGTACCAAAGGAACTGATGGGCTGCTGGACCAGAGTGACAAGGGTCATACTCTCAATGGTACACTGAACTGGGTACTCAAGGAAGCATGTCACTGGATGGCTTCCGAATACAATCGCCAACGCAGCCCGGACGTCCACGGGAACATATAACTGGGTGTTCCAAAGTGACTCACCAATGTGCTAGAGTCAGGGGAAATCCGGGGTCTTCGACAAATAATGGTAGGTATGTAAATCCTGCACGATTCTCAACGATGCGATCAAGGTGCTGAAGTCGAGCATGTGAGAAACAACCATTCAGAGAGGCAATGATGACTCCTCTCAAAATGGTCCGTAGGCACTCATCACAGATGGTGATGGGTCCAAGGCGCAGGGACCTCTGGGCCTATCCTCTGGAATAGAGGAGCTGTCGTCGACAAAGGGAGACCTGCAACTATCAAGGCAATGATGTTTCCTTGACAGGAGCGCGAGGTGGAGAACCGAAATGTGGTAGTACTGATGGTAGGACTGACAAATTGGGGGGACAACTGGGCAAGTAGAGTGGGTGGAATCAAACTTCCTTTGTTCAGAGTATGATAATGGGATTGATCGGGCAACATATGAAACTAACTGAGGGGAAAGGGATCATAACTGTATTTGATCGGGGAGGGTGACTGGGCTGAGGGGGACTCAAGCTAGTATAAAATGGCAGGAGACTGTAGAATACTCTGAACAAAGGCGACCTGTTTGGGGGTGCTGCCGAGATGATCGATCATAGTGCCGGGAGGCACAGAATGACTTCTTCATGGGTTAAGGAACTAGAAGAAGTGTGTGTAAAATGGTACTGTCGTGTGGATTTGACGAGCCTAGGACAGTTCATGCTCGTGGTTGCTTTCAATTTTAAGGAGTCTGAAAGCAATAAGAAGACTCTGAAGTGATGGAATGGTACTGTCGTGTGGATTTTACGAGCCCAGGACAGTTCGTGCTCGTGGTTGCTTTCAATTTTAGAGAGTCTGAAAGCAAATAAGAAGACTCCAGGGGGTTGCTTTTTCGTATATTTAGTCTCCAAGGCCCAAAGAAGCATAAAAGGATACAATGAAGAACTCTTCTAGCCGGTGTGACTAGAGTATTCCTTTTTCGTAATTAGTCTACCAGGTCCAGAAAAGGGGTAAACTTATACCAGATAGACGCCCTTTCAGGTACTATAACGAGCATGAAAGGAAGCAAGATTGCTCGACGATCTTTTCATTGTTTTAGGAGTCAGAAAAGAGCTTAACAGAAACTCCCTAAGTGCCTTTTTCGTAAAGGACTTGTCCGACCCAAAAAAGGGATAAAATTATACCGAACAAAAGGAATGGCCAGGCAAGGAGAAAGTGTTCAATCGAGGAACATGTGTGATGACCAAGAACAAGGGTGGGGGGGAACACTGATGGGCCTCCTTGCGGGGTGAATGAAATGGTGGCAAAATAATGAAACATTTGCAGTATGACAGGAGTGGATGGCTCATGTAAATGTGTGGAACAATCCGATGGCGGCCGATGTGGCGCGCAAATCGCAGCAGCAAGGTGTTGGGACACAATGTTGAAACTGTACTAGGTGAGAGCGAGAAATGATCTTAAGCGTCATCACGAGCTCGAAGAAATGAATCCGGCGATATAAAGAGTGTCGAAAACGGATAACGGTCGATGTGGCACGTAAACCGAGGTGACTAGGGGTGTTTTGGAAAAAGACCCGAAAAATATGGGGGTGAGAGCAAGAAATGATCTCAAGCATCATCACCGTCTCGAAAAAATGAATCCGATGATATAAAATATGTGAAAAACGGAGAACGGCCGATGTGGCACGCAAACCGAGGTGGCGAGTGGCGTCTGAAAAATGGGTAAAAAATGATAGGGAAAAAATAATGTAATGAGATGAAAATCATGACGGTCTCGTCGTGCTGATTTCAATGGTGGAAACGGTTCGAGAAATGGACTCTGTATGGGTTCAGAATGGCCAAAACAAGAAAAAGTCAACTGACTATAAATAGTGAGTGGGTCCAATATGACATGTGTCATTTGTACTATTTGACTTTGACTTGTGATCAGAGTGGACCAGAGCTGAGGTGGCATTTCTGGACGATCCGACCGGTCGATTTCAGATTCGGGAGATACAGGTATTTTGTCAAATTCATACCTGCATGTTTTTTAGGGTCGGGGGTTGGGTAGTGGGTCCCAGGGTTATTTGTATGGTCCACGTGGGGTAGACGACGGATTTGGGGGACGAAACCGCGGTTGGTGATCACGAGTTTCGAGGTGAACCACGCGATTGAGTACCGCGTGTTTCTTAGCTGGATACGCGGTATGGTACCGCGCATTCCAAGGAGGAACACGTGATGCGAAACTGCGGGGTTAGCCCTGACATGCGTGGTTAAGAACCGCCACTGTAGGCCTAATAGCCGCGGTGTGAAACTGCGGCAGGGAGCCCGAAAGCCGCGGTTTTGGGCCAAGCTATGAGGGTTTTCTGGGGGGAAAGGAAGGACTTATTTATTTGACATGAGTCTGATGAGTCTACTTTGTGGGATTTGCAGGATGCCGCAGGTTCTATGGAGAGAGCGGGAGATTCCTGACAAGATAGTGACGGTGATCCAAGGGGAGCGCCATGTACGATCAGTGCTGGGACTGTGCATACTTTTAAAATTTGCACAGGTACCCATGATACGGTCAGCAGCGTTGCTGCTGAACCGACTGATTAGCTTCTAGGAGCTGGATATACAGGCTTTCCGAGTACAGGGTGAGAGGGTGGACCTCACCCTGACCGATGTATACTTTCTGACGGGGTTGGCTTGTCTGGGCAGGGTGGCAGACACACAGCCGCGGGTCGCTGCGGACGTAGACATGAAGGACATGCTGGAGAGATACTGTGGTCTAGAGGCTAGAGTGCATAGGAATGCACTTTTGGTGAGAGACTTACAGGAGCCAGCAGTACAGGCCATGGCAGCATGCGTGGTTCGGGTATTGGGGTCCTAGTCACCTAAGAAGGTGTCTGGGGGCCAGATGCAGATGATAGAGCGCGTACTGGATGGGGTTTACTACGCGTGGGGCTAGATGTACCTGACCTGCGTTCAGCGGCAGCTGACAGCAGTGAAGGAATCTGGCAAAGGTTTTTGCTATGGTTTGTTCTTGTGTGCCTTCTTTATGGAGAGGGTGCCCACACTGCGGCCGCGGGTGCCGATCAGAGCAGGAGGTTTGAGGGAGCCGCGGATGGTGCGGTGGGGCGAGATGATGCACCGCCGTGGTGGCGGCGATGTTGGCAGGTATTTTACGCAGGAGTTGTACCTGCAGTGGCTCCAGATACCATTGACACTGGACGACTTCCCATATAGGGACATGGACTACACGGGAGATCCAGAGGCACCATGAGCACTAGGACAGGCATGGGGTCCCGACAGTACGTATGTGTTTGCTTGCATGTTATGGATGTCAAGTTTGATAGATATGATAGTAGATTGATATATGGTTGTTGACATATGGGTGATCTGCAGATGTGGGCCCGAGGCCGCCGCCAGGTCATGTGGCACGGAGGGGGATTGTGGCCATTCCAGCTCTGCCTGGGCGAGGAGAGGTCCATCACCGCGACGCGGAGGGGACACTCGAGTCTGTATGGGAACTACTAGACCGTTTGTTGATAGGGGTGACTGATGAGGGGTGGCGGAACGTTGATCCAGACGTGGTTTAGGATTGCATGAGGGCACCCCGAGAGTTTAGATCCATAGCGATCCGGGGTGGCGATCTTGGTGGACCGGGAACGGGCACAGGAGCCCGTAGGAGATGAGGACTTGCCGGAGGAGGAGAGAGGGGAGGACTCAGAGGCAGCTGATGCGGGATACGACTCTCATTAGGGAGTGCAGGGGACTCCCCCTGAGTTTTGTAGCTACGGCATGTATTTTGATGGGGCTTTAGGGATGTATAGCCATTTTTTGTATAGCTGGGTACAGGGGTACTCAGGACATGTATAGCACTGAACATGTATTTTTTGATATATATATATATATATGCATATGGATGCACTTTTTTGTATGATGTTATTTAGTTGTACGCACGAGGATGCGCATTATGATTGGTGATATGTTTTACATTGCACGTGGATGCAAGTAGTATAGGATGTTGGGCACGTGGATGCCCCTTGTGTATGTTATGTGGTTTGTATTTTTTATTGCACATGGATGCAAATGGTTATGTGATGACAAGCACATGGATGCCCCTTGCAATATTTTTGGGTTTTTATATATTTTTATGAGATGCTATGTATGATGGAGATTTTACATGGTGTGATTGATGTGCCAATCTAGAATGTTGTTGGCCATTTGGTCTGCGACACTAATTTGAGCTCTTGGGACATGGGTGAATGTGATGGATTCAAACTGTCGGCTGAGTTGTTTTGTGCGCAGGAATTTTCTAAAGAGGCAGGGATCATGCACCTGGTAGTAGTTGTTGAGCTGGGAGACAAGCAGTTGGGAGTCAAGGAACACATGGAGTTGACGTATGCCCATCTGGAGGGCAGCAGTCAGGAGACCGGTCACAGCATCATACTCCACCTGGTTATTGGTAGCAGCGCCGATACAGATTCCATCGAGGTGAATCATTTCATGGGAAGGGGAATATTGGACCCACGCTGTAGAATCCAGGTTGGGAGACCAGCGGCTTGCTCCATCGGTGAAGCCAGTATAATGAGGTGGAAGATGGTCCATCTGTGGTCATGCAAAAAATGAGGAATGTAAGAGTGTGGTAAAAAATGTGAAAAACAAAAAAGAGAGCAAACTGTACAATGCGGATCAATGGGGCCGCGAGTTATTTAGGGATAAAAGCGTTTAAGGTACAACCCATTACGAGGGTTGCGCAAAGGGTGACCTTCGGAGTCAGCTAAAATGTATGCCCCCTTGCCGAGACAAGTCTGCACGATGTAAGGGCCTTGCCACATGGATTCAAACTTCCCTTTACCGGTTTTGTCATGGGCTTGGTCATAAGCGAGGACGAGGTCCCCTTCGTGGAAAGTTCGAGGGTGTACATGTTTGTCGTAACCAGCTTTGGAGCCGTTCTTGGCAGCTTCAATAGTTTGGAGAGTGGCATGACGGTCTTCATCAGCTTGTTCGAGGGATAGCAGATGTTGCTCGAGTGGGGAGGTATCGGGGAGAAGCTCAACAGCGATTTGCAAGGCAGGTATCTGACACTCAATGGGGAGGACACATTCTACGTCGTGAACTAAGTGAAACGGGGTAAAACCAGTGGCGGTCTTGGTGGATGTACGGTAATCCCATAAGGTGGGGAAGAGCATGTGGTTCCAATTGGACTTATGTCGGTCAATGGTGTGTTGAAGGATGGTCTTGAGGATTTTGTTAATGGCCTCTACTTGGCCATTCCCTTGGGGGTAGTAAGCAAAGGAGAACTGATGTTCAAATTTGAGTAGGGTGGATAACTCACGCCAAACGGAATCTTCAAAGTGTGAACCATGGTCTGAGACTAACTGTTTAGGAACCCCGAATCGAGTGATAACATGGTTAAAAAAGAAACGGGCAGCTGTATCAGCGGTACAGTTGAAGGTAGGCATGGCTTCGACCCATTTGGTGAAGTAATCCACGGCGACAATGATGTATTTGTGGCCATTGGTAGACGAAGGTCTACATTCCATGAAGTCGATGGCCCACTTACAAAAGGGACCAACGGTGACGACTGGGTGTAACGGAGCAGGTGGTGTCCGGGCCTTGGGGGCAAAAAGTTGGCAGTTATGGCAATGCTTGACCATAGTGATGCAGTCGGTGAAAAGTGTGGGCCAGAAGTATCCGGCGTGGATGACCTTTTGGGCAGTGGCCATCCCGGAGAAATGGCCGCCACAGGCACCGCTATGACAGTCGTTAAGGACGTATTCAGCTTCCTCATGTGTAAGGCAACGACAAAGAATAGTGTCAACCCCCCGCCGGTAAAGGACATCGCCTAAGAGGAGATATCGAGAGGCTTGGTGACGGATGCGACGGCGTTCATTACGGGTGACTTTGGGTCTGAAATTCTGTGTGTGCAGGTATAACCAAATATCACCGTACCATGGGTCATCAGACGATATAGTGAACAAGTGGTTGTCGGGTAACTCGTCGGAGATTTGTGGGGCCGGGAGAAGGGAAGGTAGATCAGTGATGAGCTAGGCAAGCGCAAGGGCTTTAGTGCTCTTAGGTGTTCGGAAAGTGAGGTCATATTCCTGGAGGATAATGACCCATTTAGCAACACGACCTTGCAGTAGTCGCCGATTTAGGAGATAGACCATGGGGTTGGAGTCAGCAACGACTGTGGTATGACTAAGTAAGATATAGTGTCGCAGTTTTTGGATAGAAAAAACCACAGCTAGGGCTAGTCTCTCCTCATATGGGTAACGTAGAGGTGGACCAGACAAGGTCTGGCTAACGTAGTAAATGACATGCTCTTGGTGAGAGTCGTCTTCTTGAACCAAGACTCCAGACACAGCGTGCTTGGATGCCAAGACGTAGAGGATGAAGTCCTGAGAGAAATCCGGAGGGGAGATCAAGGGAGCTTGCATGAGAGCTTTCTTGAGGGATTCGAATGCGGCTTCGGCTTGCTCATCCCAGACAAATGGTATGTGGGTATGGAGTAGGCGCAAGAAGCCGTGAACAGTAGTGGCGTAATCAGGGACGAAGTGTCGAAGGAAATTGGATCGCCCCTGTAGACTTTGGAGCTTCCAGAGCGTGCGAGGAGCGGGAAGGTCTAAGATGGCTTGGACTTTCAGGGGATCAACAGTAATTCCTTTCTGGGAAACAATGAAACCCAACAATCGGCCTACTAGAATGCAAAAAACACACTTGTGTGGGTTCAAGCGGATTTGGTATTTGCGACAACGCAGAAAAACTTGCCGAAGGTCGTTAAGGTGGTTTGATCATTTCCGGGAACGAGCTGTAAGATCATCAAGATAGACTAGCAGGATATGGACCAAGTCGTGAAAGCAATAGGTCATGGCCTGCTGGAAGGTGGCACCAGCATTTTTGAGTCCGAAAGGCATGACGCGATAGGCAAAGGTGCCCCATGGGGTAATAAAGGCAGTTTTGTACTGGTCTTCGTTACGGATCTGAATCTGGTTGTATCCGGAAAAACCGTCCATGAAAGACAGGACTTCATGTCCCGCACACGCATCAATGAGCTAGTCAATAAATGGCGTGGGGAAGTTGTCCTTGGGACAAGCACAGTTTAAATCGCAGAAGTCAGTGCATACTCGAATGGTGCCTTGTTTTTTGTTAACGGGGACGGGGTTTGAAATCCATGTGGTATAGGCAATAGGATAAATGAATCCTTCCTTGCGCAGTTTCTCAATCTCTGCTTTGAGAGCTGGGAGCTTTGAGGGATGAATAGGACGCTGTTTCTGACGGACGGGGGGTACATCAGTCCATGTGTCAATGTGGTGTTCTATAATGGCGGGGTCAAGACCGGGCATTTCGGTATAGGACCAGGAAAAGACATCATGGAACTCTCTGAAAAGGTTAGTGTATTCCTCAATCTCTTGCTTACTGCAGAAGGCTCCTAAAGTGATGAGTTCAGGGGCACTCCCAGGGGCAGCGATATCAATTTGGATGACAGGTGAGATGTTAGCCATGTTACCTTCCTCGAAGGCATCAGGAGCAGGAATAGGGTCCTTGAACCAGTCGACCTTGGTGGGAAGGAAGTCTTTGGATTCAACCGCAAATTGGGTAGCGGTGCTAGAGGAAGATGCTTCTGGGATGAAGTAAGAACGATGATGCATATCATCCCAGGGATAATCTAAGGCTGTGAGAGCCTCAAGAATCTCCTCATCAGTATGGAAAGTTTGGGCCGTCAAATCGGTTGACGTGGGAATGGTAGTGGAAGAGATCATGTAAATGGTGTTGACCTCCCCGGATGGGGGTGAAATCGGGGGGTGAATCTCCTTAATAGTGGTTGGTGCCGTCTCAAGATCCAGATTGTTCATCTCATAGAGAGCTGCTCTGTAATCTGGGAGATCGGGACAATGATGTGAGTAGTGCCCGTAAACACCGCATATAGCACAGGGGTGGTTGGTATGCAGGGATTTATCTTTAGGCTTGGGGGTGGGGTTTAGTTTGACAACCGGGATGTTGGGGTCGTCGTCGAGCATCTGCATGTGCTTCTGTAATGCCGGTAACTGTGGACACTGATGAGTCGCATGGCCTAACTCATCGCACAATGAGCATTTGGGAGGAGCACGAAATACTGGGGGGTTTTTGACTGTCTTGGGAGGTGGTACAGCAGTGTAAGGTTGGGGACCTCTACCCCCAGTGAGTTTGGGAGTAGGGGGAGGAGTCGTGGAGGACGAAGGGGTAGAGACACCGGGGGGTGGTTGAGTGGTCGTAGCCATGGGTTGCACCGGTTGGAGGGCGACGCTTGGTGTCGGCGGGGGAACGGGAGGCGAAAGATACCAGACGAGTAATCCCAAGGTTAGCCCAGGGAGGCTAAGGGTAGCCATAACCGAGGCACTTACTACTCCCGATGGAGGGACTAGGAAAGGGATTGTATGGATAGGTGTAACACCAATGTGGCTAGGTACCAATGGTGGTTTAGGCAACAAGGGTGGCTGATTGGTAGTTGGTTGGTTATCGTGGGAAAGGGTACATAAGTCAGACACTTCGGGCATAGATGACGGGGGTGGAATGGATTGGAAGGTGGATGTCATCGGCGGGTCTGAGTAAACTCCAGGTCCCAAAGAGGAAACAAATGAGGTAGCAGCGCCACTGACCGGTTGTTCAACCACGGGGAGAACATTTTCGGGTGCAGCGGGAGCATTTGGATCATAGTAAGTGAGTTGGTCGATCTTAACCACGCGTCCATCATGGGGGAACATCATGGTACGAAAGATAGAGGAAGCGATCGCCCGCATAGCATACATGTAGCTGCGACCGAGTAAGAGGTTGTAATCAAGCTGGGTGTTGATGACCTCGATATCGATGAGGATGGTTTTACCACCTAACTGGACAGGGACATTGGCTAGGAGACCTTGGGGCTGAGCCGAACGACCGTCGTAGGCGCGTAATGCAGTGGTGGACTGCTGGAGGGTAGGGGATCCCAACTTCTGCCATACGAATGTAGACATAACGCATGTGGAGGCACCCTCATGGATGATGCATCGATGGATGACAAGATTCCGAACGGAAACAGAAACTTGGAATGCTAAGGTGGAAGGCAGGCGTGGTTCGGACTGGTCCAAATCAAATGCCATCAAATTCGAATCATTTGGGTCAATAGCCCCAATGGCTGAGAGAAAAGTCTTGCGCTGGGAAGGGCAGTTCTTCAAGAATTCTAACACTGACATGGCTGTGGGAGATTGGGCTAGGTCATCTACAATGTTGTAGTTTGACGCAGTGCGCGCATTGGGGTTGTTGTTGATACGACGAAGTGGGAAACGAGCTGCTTTGGAAGCGCCATCTACCGGAGGGGGAGGGATACGTAATGCTTGATCAGTGGGATGAGCGTTAGGGGTTTTATTAGCGGGAGGGGCTTCAGAGGTGGAGCCATATTGGTTCCGACGGGTCTAGAGGTTGACATCAGCAGAAGACATCATCAACAAATGGTGGGTACCTGAGTCAAACATGGGTTGATCAGGAGCGGCGTATGTGATCTGTTGTTGTTGGGGTTGCGCGTTGGCTTGAGGGGGGGCCAACGGCTGAGTGTTCACCACGCCTTGGGTTGGTAAGGGGTTTTGCAGCACCAAAGGCGGCTGCTGAGGTTATGGGGGGTTCGGCTGCGCTTGAGGAGCTGCATGTCCTTGGCGATGGGCATCATCAACCCAAAGTTGCCGAGCTCACTCCAAATGTGGGCAAGTATGTATGTAGTGGCCATAGACCCTGCAAATAGAACAAGGATGGTTCGTTTGCAAATTAGGGTTTTTAGCCTGCTTGGGCGGGCGATCAGGGTTTTGGTTAGCGGGGGCCGCGTTGCTATTGTCTGGGGGATTAGCCGGTTGACCAACTTGGTCTGTAGGTTGGTTGTTCCCACGATTACGGCCCTTGCCATGATTTTGTTGGCCCTGGTTGCGTTGGTTATTTTGGTTTTGCTGTGGGTTATTTTGGGCGTAGACTTGCCCTTGAGCAGCAGGTGGGTTTTGAGGTTGTGCAGGTGCAGGAGCAGGCTGCGGTGGATGGTATGTAGGTGGAGGCTGTGCAGGTGCGACACCTTGAGGAGGTTGCTGATATGTCTGTGGAGCAGGTTGTGGGTTGGCCGCAGGGGCTGCCTGTGGCGGGTAATAAGCTGGTTGGGCTTGGGAAGGCGCAGGAGCTGGTGCAGCCTGCTGGTGGTAATAAGCGGGTTGGGCCTGAGGAGGCGCAGGAGCTGGTGCGGCCTGCTGGTGGTAATAGGGCTGAGGTGCGATCGGGGGGTTATAAGAAGAGGGCGCATGACCGAAGCACTGAGGTGGACAGCTGGGTGCATGGGAATGATGGTGATGTGTCATAGGAGCATATGAGTTGGTGGCCCCAGACTGTGAGGTGGCCCGCGAAAGGTCGGGGCTCGGGGTAGGACGTTCTATGGAAAAGGGTTGGGGATGCAAAGAAACACGACCAATGATGCCGTCTGCAGCGTGGGATGCCCCCGGTGCATCGTGATGGGAGGAATCGCCGCGAGGGGCATCAGGTATAATGGTATAGAGGTAACCCGACTGGGTGTAAATGAGGTCGAACTGCTGTGCCTTAAGGATGGCCTCTTCTTCAGACTGGGGTCTTTCGGAAGCTACATCCTTAGCAATAACAGGAAGAAGGGACTTGAGGAACCAATCTAGGAAGATACGGTCATCTAATTTGATCTTGCATAAGCTACGGTGTCTACGCCACTCATGAATGTGGTCCGTGATGTGGGTAGCCCTATTTTGTCTGCAAGATAGGAGTATCTCAATGCCCGCGTCATAGCGGACAGGTAACTGGAAGAACTGCAGGAAGTTCGAGGCAAGGGAAGCAAAGGTGGCATGGGTCCTGTGGGGTTGCTCGATATACCACTTGGCTGCAGATCCAGTGAAGGTGCGCTATAACAGACGGAGGCGAATAGAGTCATCCACTATGGAATTGGAGGAACACCATAGATGGAAGGACATGATATGGTTTTGTGGGTCCTCACCTGCCTTGCCCTCGAACTTAAGGATGTCCGAGGGGAGCTTGGTGGGCATATGAGGCCACGTAGGGCCGTGTCGGATAGGATCGTTGGTCAGTCTGGCTATATCAAGTAGGTTGAGGCTAGCCATGAATGGCAGACTAGAAGAAGGATGTGACACAGGAGTGGGTTGGACCAAGTTGGGGCCCATGCCCCCAAGTAGAGGGGCGGGGTTGGGAATGTTGCCCCCAAGTGGGGGAACTAAGGTAGTATAGGATGGGCCTGCACCACCATGGGTAGTGTGAGTCACTGGTGGCGTGGTGGTATGTATGCCAGCTACGGTAATGGGAATGGTGACCGGGATGGTGGATGAGGCCCCCATCGAGGGCATTCCCAGAGCAGGTGTGGTAACTGCTGTAGTGGTGGATGTGCCACCAATGGTCCCTACAGCGAAAGGAGTGGAAGTCGCGCTAGCCATGGGGCTAGTAGGGGCAGTGTAAATAGGGTTCTCATATTCTTCTTCAGAATCGGAGGTAAAGTAAGGGGCGTCAATATCTGGTGACAGAGTCCTATGCTGTTGACGAGTGGAGTCAAGTGACAAGGCTCTAGATCTGTGATAAGTGGTATCAAGTGATGATGATCTGTGGCGATGACGTATGGTGTCAAGTGAACCGTGCTGTGGGGGATCGCCCCTGAGGCACTGAGAATGTCTCGGGGACTCAATGGTGACAGATGGTGTCGAAACTCTGTGGGTTGAGGTGAGTAAAAAATAGCTCGAAAACCCTAATGCAACCGAGTGTGCAGAAGGAGAGCTCAAAAACAAGGCACTCAGGCCAACAACCAACTCAAAACACCCACTGTAACAGCTGTGCTACAATAGGTGGAGTACCAACAAAATGGTCAGAATACCAACAAGCAGCAGGTTTCCTAAAAAATAAAAAATGGTGAACTCACTAGACCAAAGGGAGGTAAGGGAGCATGCAAACACCTAACTAAAAGTATTCTGACTCAACTAGACATATCCTCTGCAAAATGATGAAATCCAAGTCATACAATATGAATAGGGAAGCCAAGTGGCTAAGATGTCCCCCTACCGGGAGGGACACCGAGTAGTCAATCCTAGAAGAATGGCAACTAAGATACCCCGTTCATGACACGTCTAGAAAGGTGAATCTGTCATTTGGTCCTTTTACCGCAATACCCCAATACAGGGATATCCCGAGAACTGCGAAAGGTATCCCTTCGGTTACTGAATGGAGTGCGGTATTCCACTCAGGCCTCCGGAACTAGTCTCGCGACTTCAACCCTCCTAGGGGAGAGGCCCTCTGGTAAACTGGTTGTGACTGTGCCAAAAAGTACTAGGGGATTTTGGTTCCATATTTGGACAACAACTATGTCTCAAGTGTAAGTAACCGAGGGGTGTTATTGGAAGCCTCTCCCCCCGATCCTACCTAACTACAAAGATTCTTTTGTGTTCCCCAAGTGGGGTTAGAATATTGGTTGAGTTAGATAGTTTTTTAAGGCTCACTTGAATTATGTGACAGAGTGTGTGCTCGTGAAATGATGATGAACCCAAGTAGAAAGTGCCACTAGGGACGGAAACTTTCTATCTAGCAATAACAATACAGAAATGAACTTTTAAAATGCACAATTTTCTTTTTCCAATGTAAAGTACTGAAAATGTAAAAACGATTCTGTAAATGAAACAGAAATAAAAACTGTAGAAAAATGCTGTAAGGAAGGGTGGCTGCAGGTAGGACAGAGGGTTGTGCTGGTGCAGAAAATAGTGCAGCAAAGCTCTGGGCTCAAAACTGTAAAAAATGCAGAAATCAGACCGCGGGTTTGTGGCGAAACTGAGCAGTCGGACCGCGGGTTTGAGGGAAACAGGCGCGGACAGGACGCAGGTTTTTGGCAGACAAACGCAGTCGGGACGCAGCAAAAGGGATGAAAGTCGCAGTCAGGATGCGGGAAAGACGTCGAAAGGCACCGACGGGTTGCGGGAAACTGGCCGAAAGCCACAGGCGGGACGCAGGAAAGACGCCGGCGGGTTGCGGGAAACTGGTTGAAAGCCGCAGGTGGGGCGCCGAAAACAGGAAAATAGCCGCAGTTACACTGGATCAAACAGGCTAATAGCCACGGCCGAATCGCAGGTAACAGACTGAAAGCCGCCGGTAGGTCACCGGAAACAGTCTGAGAGCCGCGGTTAGGTCACAGGTAGGTGCCTGAAAGATGCGGTCAGGACGCGACTGTTAGGGGAAAAAACGCAGTAGACGGCGGCCGAAAGGGACAGCCGAACAGAAAAAAGATTTAAAAATTGTAACCAGAAATTCAAACTTAGGGGAGTCACCAAAATTGTAGCTAGGGTTTTACCCCTAGCTTGTGCAAATGAGCACCTACTAAGGAGAATGGACTCCTTAGTAGCAGTTCAGTAAATGTAAATTATTAAGCTAAAACAAAAATGTAAACTAGTCTAAAACACATGCATGAAACATAAAGAACAAAAGATAAATAATGGTGTTCGTATTGATATTACCTCCAATGTGGAGATTGATGAAGCTCTTGCAATGTCCAAGAGGGTTGTTCCAAGCTCCAATGTGCTCCTTCTCTTTCTCCAATGGTGGAAATGGGCCAAAAGGGGCTCTCAAGGTGAAAGTGGCTCAATGGTGAGCTAGGGTTTCGAGAGAGATTTTGGCAGAGCAAGGGTATACTTGATTGTGGATATGAAATAAGGGATCTCCATCACCTATTTATAGTTTTTTGGTGGTGGAGTGCTGGCCCATGGTTTTGGGAACCATATGGTTTAGGGCAGCTGTATAGGGTTTTTTCCTCTTTTTCCTCATTATTTTATATTTTTTATTCCCTGTTTAAAGGGATTTTTCTATTTTAGAGGAATTTTGGATATTTTTGGAGGAAAAAGGGGTTTTTTAGCCTTTTTGAGGCTTTTTTGGTGGTTTTGTGGTCTTTTAGAGGCATTTTAGGCCTTTTGGAGGCTTTAAAGTGGGATTTTTAGGAATTTTAAGGGAAATATGGTAGGAAAATGGACAAATGAGCCATGTAATGAGGTATATGAGGTAGTGAACACTTTTTGGGTGTTAACAACTTGGGGAAAACCATAAAGGTGAAAAACCCCAATAACTTCCTCAGAGATAGATAGAGCAATGATACAATCCAAGCATAAGAGATAGACATCTCCTAGCAGCAGCTTATCCTCCTCCACAAGTGCACCACTCTCCCAAGAGTGTGAGAGAGAATAGAATGATGAAATAGAGTGCCTCCCGCACTCTATTTATACTTGACTTGACTTGCCTAATAACCTTTACTAGGTCGGCCTTAACTTAACCACATAACATAATGCTGACTGGGCTGACACCCAATAGGGTGGCCTAATAACCCTTTGACCCACATGGTCGACCCCCAATAGGGTGGTCTAATAACCCTTTGACCCACATGAATTATACAGGGCCGACCCCAACAAGGTGGTCTAATAACCCATCAAGTATAAGTTACGACACTTACACTATAAATGACGACACTTCCGTATAGAGGAATAATAACATCTCTATAGGAATACAAACACTTCCGTATAGAGGAATAATACCATCTCTATAGGAGTACAATATACATATATGAAATACATTCCGAAGTTACATATACATCAACACTCCCTCTTAACTAGGAAGGTATTTCTCGACACAGGTATTCTAGCACAAGTCTTCTTCTCTGGATCATCGTCACTGAATAATTGTCATCGAGTCATCGTCATAGTCACTGCTGCTGCTATCTCAATCAATCTCTGAATCTAATCATCATAGGAAGTTCTACAAAGATAGTCCTTTTTCATACTGGATGTAGGCCCACCACCTCTAGGTCTTAATCATCAGTGGCCATACTGTGGAACCTAGGACTGATTACATGCGTAAAAAAAACCTAGTGCAAACTATAGGTTCTTTTACATGTTGACCTTCACAAAACCTACTCAGAGCATCCCAGTATGTTACGAGCACGCCGCTCTACCTGTATGGATCTCGATAGAGCATCCCAGGATGTTACGAGCACACTGCTCTACCTGTTCGTATTTTAAAGGATCTTTTCTATGTGAACTTTCGCAAAACCTACTCAGAGCATCCCAGGATGTTACGAGCACACCACTCTACCTGTCTGGATCTCGATAGAGCATCCCAGGATGTTACGAGCACACCGCTCTACCTGTCTGGATCTCGATAGAGAAACCCAGGATGTTACGAGCACACTGCTCTACCTGTCCATTTTTTAAAGGATATTTTCTATGCTACCTGTAGCAAAACCTCGAAAGAGCATCCTAGCGCAGACTATAGGATCTCCCAGGATCTTTTCTATGCTACCTGCACAACCTGTCCACGGCCACAAAGTATCAAACCGATACTCACCATACATCATCCTGATGTACATCATCACATGATCAACTTGATCATCATCATAGCATCAACCTGATGCGTATCATCTGGAGCGATATCCTGAAGCTCGTCATTTGTGATCATCCCGATCATCATAGCATTAAACTGATGCATATCATCTAGAGCAACATCCTGAAACTCATCATCTGTGATCACCCTGATCAAACAATATATCCATCTGATGCATACACAGTATCTACCTGATACATATCATACATGATCTACCTGATCATACAATGCATCCATCTAATATACATAATGCATCCACCTGATACATACATAAGTACATGATCTACCTGATCATACAAGTATCCACCTGATACATACACAAATACATGATCCACCTAACCATATCCATCATCCAACATGATGCGTACATACATACATATAAATGATCTAGATGATCATATCCAGCATCCAACATGATGCATACAGAGCAGTAACTGGAGCATCATCCTGATGCTCATCATCCAGCGCTTACATCCACAGCCATGTGAAGGATCCTCCTTCCAACATGCTTGGAATGGCTTCAGTAAATATCTCCATCACTTCTTTCTCGAAGTGTCGTCGATCTGAAGAACACCAAGCCTCTCCATAAAGTATTCGAACTTCACTTTGGCTAATGGCTTTGTCAGTACATCTGCAATCTGCTCATCCGTCGCAACATATATGAAATTCATTGCTCCTCTCTGCACCATATCCTTGATATAGTGATATTTGATCTCAATGTACTTCGACCTGTCATGGAACAATGGGTTCTCAGACATCTTCACACAACTCTGGTTATCACAAAAGATACTAGTAGTCTCCAGCGGGAGTGTAAAATCTCAAGCACAGTTGAATCTAGCTACTGTGGATTCCTCACTGGTGAAAGATTGCACAACATTTGCAAGAATTAGCATAAAAAATTTAAATCAATGAAGAACAATACACATGAATTGGTGAATAATGTCAATATTATTAACTGTCCAACCTTAACAAAGGTTAAGAACACCCATATATACAAATCTGGAAGAATTCGAATCCATCTGGAGTGTTCACACTGATCTAGCTTAGAAAAAGCTCAAACCCCCCTAGGTTGACCAAAATATCCCAAACCATCCCAAACTGGTTCGAATCTGCAGTGTGAATGCTGGGAATGACTGGACAGGCCCATGTGACCTCACACATGTGAAGAAACTGGTTGGTTAGAGGTTTGGAGTCTAAAATTGGTCAAAAATGTGACAAAACAAGGCAAGATTGTCCACAAAGAGAGCAAATGCGCCCTAGGTAGAAGAGAAGCATGCTGAGTGCATTAAATGACCTGAGGAGGGCGCTCTAGGCATGCTGAGTGCATTAATTTCCCTGGGGAGCGCTCCACTTAGCTGGTTTGACTCAGCACTTGTTCACATTTGCTATCTAGTTCATGATAATTGACCATTTAGTAGCTAATCAACTTAGGGATGTAATCATTAATCACTTGGGCTAATTAATCATCATTAATAAATGATTAATGTACATAGGTGGAAAAATGTTCTAACACCCCCCCTTAAGCTAGACTTAGTGAAATATCAAAAATTAAGGCCTTGGCAACTAGGCTCAAGTCACCTTTTACATCATAAAATTTATTTGTCCATGTAACCAAGGTAAGGAGGAAAACCACATGGGAAATAAAACCTCCCCTCTAAAATGGACATGTGGCATATATTAAAATACACCAATCATCACCATGCATCACTCACCCCAAGCAAAGATCTAAGGTGAGTGAAGGTCTTCTCGGTAAAACACTTGGTGAAGATATCAGCAGTTTGCTCACTGGATGGGCAATACTGCAATGCTATGATCCGGTCATGCACCAAACCCCGAATGTAATGCATGTGTATCTCTATGTGCTTGGTCCTCTACCTCTGTACTGGATCGGTAGAAATCTTGATTGTACTTTGATTATCACACCAAAGAATAGTGGGTGAATCAAAGACAATCCCGAACTCTGCAAGAATACCTTGCAACCAAACACATTGTGTGGCTGCATTGACTGCTCCCCTGTACTCGGCCTCAGCTGAAGATAAGGAAATAGTGCTTTGTTTCTTGCTTGACCAGCATATAGGTCCATGTGCAAGCATAAAGACATAACCGGAAGTTGACTTCCGATCAATACAATCACCGGCCCAATCAGAATCTGTAAATCCTACTAGTTCAAGGGATGAACCAGCAGCATAATGGATACCAAAAGACTTAGTACCCTGAACATAATGAAGGATCCTCTTGGCTGCCTTCCAATGGATCTCATGAGGCTCTTGCATGTGCCTTGCAACATCCCCAACAGCATATGACAAATCTGGTCTAGAATGAGTAAGATATAGCAAACTCCCAACAAGTTGCCTATACAACGAACTGTCAACTAGTGGTGAAGAACCCCATTCTGTAAGCTTAACTCCTGAAAGAAATGGAAATTTTGCAGACTTACATTCAGCCATCTTAAATTTCTGCAGCAAATCTGAAGCATACCTTGACTGACATACAGAAATTCCATTCACAGATTGATCAATCTCCAAACCCAGAAATTGTTTTAGCAATCCTAGATCGGTCATGGAGAATGCACTGTGCAATGCTCTCTTAACTGAGTCAAGTTCTTTGGTGCAGCTACCAGTGATCAAAAGATCATCAACATACAGTACAATAATCAATATCAGATCACTAACATGCTGCATATACACATTTGGATCAGACTTACACCTCTCAAACCCCAAAGATAGCAGAAAATTGTCCATTTTTGCATACCATGCTCTAGGAGCTTGCTTGAGCCCATAGAGTGATTTGTTCAACCTGCAAACAAGTGTATGATCAGAAATAAAACCTTCAGGCTGCTGCATATAAATCTCCTCATTCAGATCCCCATGAAGAAAGGCACTCTTTACATCCATGTGATGAATCTCCCATCGCTTGGAAGCCCCAATGGCCAAAACTAGTCTTATGGAGTCCATCTTTGCCACCGGTGCAAATGTTTCTGTATAGTCCACTCCTTGGACCTGAGAGTAACCCTTAGCTACCAACCTGGCCTTATACTTCAGATCAGAGCAATCAGATCCAATTTTGGTTCTATAAATCCACTTGCATTGCACTAGTTTCCTCTTGGGAGGAAGAGGGACCAAATCCCAAGTTTTGTTCTCATGGAGTGAGTTCATCTCCTCTTGCATGGCTGATTGCCATCTTGGGTCTGTACATGCTTCTGAATATGACATTGGATCAGATCCAACCATCAAATAACATGCCTCACTCAGATCAGAATTATTATATGTAAAGGAATTGTGAAATTGAGATCTAGTTTTCCTAGCATCTTGGGGATCTCCCACTAGCTCTCCGGCACTTTGAATTGTTTTCTCTGCCCACTTGGGCCTTGAAGGGGGGATATGTTCAGAATCCATATCAACATCATCTTCAGCAATCTCAGAATCAGAAATATCAGAGAATGAATCACTACTTACTTCATCATCAAGACGAGGGAATGAGCATTCCCCATCACCTTGTTCACTAGCTTGCAAAAATTCTTCCTCTTCGAATTTGACACTTCTTTCAATGAAAGTTTTGTGAGTGGATGGATCAAAGAGCTTGTAGCCCTTGGAATCCTCTGCATACCCAACCATGATTGACTCCTTTCTTTGGGGCTGCAATTCCTTTCTCTTCTCCGGTGGAATTCTGGCCCAAGCCCTTGAGCCAAAAATTCTGAAATGTGAGACATTTGGCTTGTGGCCCATCCAAGCTTCAAATGGAGTGATTCCTTGCAATGCTTTGTGTGGTGCCCTATTCTGAACATATGCTGCACAATTCATAGCTTCATCCCATAATTTAGGAGACAAATCCCTTGCTTGCAACATGCAAGTTGCCATCTCTTTCAGTGCTCTATTTTTGCGCTCTGCAACACCATTTTGCTGAGGTGTGTAGGGCACTAAGTGTTGCATCTGAATGCCATGCTCTTGACAGAGCTGCTGCAAATTGTTGTTGACATACTCTCTACCATTATCAATCCTCAAAATCTTCATGGCCTTCCCACTGAAGTTCTCAACCATGCTCTTAAAAATCTTGAAACAATCAAAGACTTCAGATTTTTGCTTAAGGAAAAATAACCAGCAGTACCTTGAGTAGTCATCGATGAAGGTGAGCACATATTTGCTGCAGCCATAGGAGGGTGTGGGGAGTGGCCCTATGAGATCAGAATGTACTATCCCAAGAGGTTGATCAGCCCTCCTAGCCTTCCCTTTATCATACTTCCTTTCAGGATGTTTCCCAATCATGCAACCCTTGCATGTTCCACTCGAAAATCTGATTTGGGGCAGCCCTTCTACCATATTTTCTTTGCTTAAAACTTGAAGATATCTGTAGTTTAGGTGCCCATACCTTTGATGCCATAGCTTGCTGGTCTCATTCCCATGTGACAGCAGCACACTTGGTGAAGAAAATTCGAGGAAGTGGGAGAACATGTACATCTTCATGTCATGGTCTGCAACACCCTTTGCAACAATTTTCCCGGTGGAAACTTCTGATATCTCCACTTCATCCTGAGTCTAGACCACCTTCTTTGCTGCTCCAGTATGTGTCATTTGATACACAGAGAGCAAGTTTGCTGCAAGATTTGGTACATACAGCACATTGGAGAAGAAGCCATTCTCCATAGAGATTTTCCCAATGCCATGAGCAGGGATTTCTGAGTCATCTCCCATTCGAATTGAGAGGCCACTGTAGGGAGCAAGTTCAGAAAACGAGTCTCTTGAGGAAGCCATGTGCCTTGAGGCACCTGAATCAATGATAAACAAAGGTGAATGAGATGAGCTAGCCACCAAAGCATGGCAGCTCTCCTTGTCTTCAGAAACGCACTCCTTCTTCTTGGAACTTTCAGGAAGAGGAATATTATTTTTCTGTAGGAGATGTGTCATGGTGTCTATGGTTTTCTTCATGCATGAGCTCTCTGGATGAAAACCTCTTTGACAGTAGCTACATTTTGTCTTCTCAGCCTTCTTTCCCTTGTTCTTGACAGGATTCGAAACCCCCTCAGAGGATTTGGGCCTCTCATCCTTTCTCTTCTTCTCTTGAGGTTTCGAAACCCTGGGTTTTTGCTTGCTTCTTCCACATTTCGAATCTCCAGCTGCAAGAACTTGATCCTTTTGTTTGATGGAGCCCATCAAGACCAGCTTGTCTTGCTCTTGAGTTAGCATCTCCATGAAGTCAGCCAAGGATGGCATCTTCCAACCTCTGACTGTGAGCCTTGTGGAGTTGAAGGAAGACACAAAAACTGAGTATTCAGAACCCAATTTGGAGAGAATGGACAACACCAACTGTTCTTCTTTCTTCTCTATGCCACATTGTCTGATCTGCAAGACCAAGTTCTTGAACTTGGTGAAGAAGTCCTGGATGGAATCGAAATTCCCTGGGCTCAGTGAGACAAGCTCATTTTCGAGCTGGTGGCCTCTCATCTCATCAGTCTTTCCAAACAGTGTCTCAAGCTTGAGCCACACTTCATTTGGAGTTGCTAGACTTTCTACATGAAACAGGAGGTCTCTCGAAATGCTGAGACAAAGGAGGCCAAATGCCTCATCCATTCTGTTAAAAAACTTGGATTTCTCCACAGCTGAGTTTGGATCAACCTCAGTGCCCATCGTGATTCTGTAGAGACCCTTGGATCTCAGCAAAATCACCATTTCTGCCTTCCAATCGAAATAGTTGAAGGGTGTGAGCACGTTTGGGTGAGATGGCTCCATTCTCCTCTGCTGCAATTTGCACTTGCTGACAATGCTGAACTCCAATACCTGCAAACAACTCTCAAATCACTCTGGAGGGATCTACACTCACAGATTCGAACCCTGTATGGATAGTGGGTGCATTCGGGAGAGCATCACACCTGAGAGGAGCCACTAGATTTCTCCAGTAAGCTCAAGGCAATGGCCTCAGGAATTATGTGGTTTCTCCACTGTTTCTGGCAATCCACTACAACAGTCTGCTGGTTCGAATTCTAGCTCCAAGAGCTCTGATACCATGTAAAATCTCAAGCACAGTTCAATCTAGCTACTGTGGATTCCTCACTGGTGAAAGATTGCACAACATTTGCAAGAATTAGCATAAAAAATTTAAATGAATGAAGAACAATACACATGAATTGGTGAATAATGTCAATATTATTAACTGTCCAACCTTAACAAAGGTTAAGAACACCCATATATACAAATCTGGAAGAATTCGAATCCATCTGGAGTGTTCACACTGATCTAGCTTAGAAAAAGCTCAAACCCCCCTAGGTTGACCAAAATATCCCAAACCATCCCAAACTGGTTCGAATCTGCAGTGTGAATGCTGGAAATGACTGGACAGGCCCATGTGACCTCACACATGTGAAGAAACTGGTTGGTTAGAGGTTTGGAGTCTAAAATTGGTCAAAAATGTGACAAAACAAGGCAAGATTGTCCACAAAGAGAGCAAATGCGCCCTAGGTAGAAGAGAAGCATGCTGAGTGCATTAAATGACCTGAGGAGGGCGCTCTAGGCATGCTGAGTGCATTAATTGCCCTGGGGAGCGCTCCACTTAGCTGGTTTGACTCAGCACTTGTTCACATTTGCTATCTAGTTCATGATAATTGACCATTTAGTAGCTAATCAACTTAGGGATGTAATCATTAATCACTTGGGCTAATTAATCATCATTAATAAATGATTAATGTACATAGGTGGAAAAATGTTCTAACAGGGAGATCAAATAACTCTGACAGTAGCTTCCGAAGCCATACTGCCTCACAACTAGCCAAACAGTCTACAACATACTCAGCCTCAGCTGTACTCAGTGTTACACAGGACTGCTTCCTGCTAAACCAAGAGATCACACCTGATCTCATATTGAAACAACACCCGGATGTGCTCTTCCTATCTGCAGCACTGCCTGCCCAATCTGAATCAACATAACCCTACAGGTTAAACTTTTTACTCGCTTCATACTTAAGCCCATAATCAACCGTACCCTTCAGGTACCTCAGAATATGCTTTACAGCAACTAGGTGAACACCTCTGGGATCCATTAGGAACTGCCTTAATGTGTTCACCGCAAAGAAAATGTCTGGTCTTGTGTTTGTTAGGTACATTAAGGACCCAATCATCTGACAATACATTGTGACATCAACCAGATTAGATGAAGCATCACACATAAGCTTCAGGTTTGATGCCATAGGTGTGGCCATGGTCTTGCAGTCCATCATCTCGAACCTCTTCAGGATCTCTACTGCATACTTCCCTTGACCAAGGAAGATTCCATCTGCACTCTGCCACACCTCCATACCTAGAAAAATAGTGCATCATCCACAAGTTCTTCATCTCAAAATTGGCAGCAAGCTTCCGCCGCGTGTTAGCAATCAATCTATCTTCACCTGTAATAAATAGGTCATCCATATACAAAAGAAGTATCACTGGATTTCCTTCCTCAACCTTGTAGTAAAGGCTGGAATCCACTTTACTCTTGGTAAAGCCCAAACTGGATAGAAAGCTGTATATCCTACCATACCAAGTTCTGCACATATATGACTCCCTGTCATGTGTCTCAAAACCAAGTGGCTGCTCCACATACACTTCTTCTTCAACTACACCATTCAAGAAAGCTGTCTTGAAATCCATTTGGTGTATCTTCCATTTCATCACTGCAGCTAGAGCAAAGTATGGATCTAATGGAAGTGTATCTGGCTATAGGAGCAAAAGTCTCTATGCTACCACCTGCAGTATGCTTGATCTTGTAGATCCTCTTGGAAGTCACTACAGACTCCCCTTCAGGTCTTTGGACTGCATCCCAAACATCTTTATGATCGACTGGTACTCCTCGATCATGGCATTCTTCCCAGATCCTGGGAACTTCAATATCTTCAATATTTTCAATAGATAACTTTGTTGCTGAAAAAATGTTGTAGTCCTTCTTTTGTAGGTGATGGTATACGATCTTTCCTACACAACAAGTTAAATTGCATGATTAGAAAACATCTCATAGTTTTCAGAACAAATTCTTACACATAAAGAAATATGTCATACAGTCATGCAATTATCTTAGCCAATGCTTCAATACAACATTTATCCATATACCGTAACTTTCTAGATACCTTCCAATCTCTACTAGAACATTGTTAAGAGTGTGCACAACTCCCAACATGTCAGCAAAGAGGTTTCATTCTAGATAAGTATATTAGTAGTTTCAGCAATGGAATGTTGTACAGTGCCATAGGCCACTTACCCATGTATATTAGTAGTATACTGTTCATCAATGCAACTATTTCAATATGCATAATACACAACCTAATTCTAGGAACATGAGTATATATATTATTGAACAATATTATTTAAACAATAAAATATGCAAGGAATGATAATTCAAATACTTATCTATGTTTGTTTGTTGGGTTGACTCCCTCTCAGTCTTTGCTTCTTTTATGCAACTCCATTCTGATGTGAGAAGTGGTCAACTCCCTCTGAATATCTACATCCTTGCAGAAACTACTGAGGTGTGTTCCTTCTTTATCTTTGCTTCCTTGCAGGAACAACTAGAGTGTTCTCCCTCTTGATCTTTGATTCCTTGCAAGAACAACTGGAGTGTGCTCCCTCTTGATCTTTGCTTCCTGGATTACCTGTCCTTGAACTTATATCCATCCTTAATCACTATGCATGCTTATTAGTATCATCATTGTGTTATCCTCGAGGTCTCATACATAATCACACATTTATTGGTATAATATTAATACACAATAATCTTAAACATGTATAGTCATGATCATTTCAAACACATATAATAAAAATTAGTATTCAAGGTTTAAGGGAAGTCTTCTTTTACTCATGCATATTCTTATTTGATCATAGGACTCTTCTAGTTAGTTAAATCATCATTCAAGGTAAGAGACATAATATGCATAAACCCTTGATTACTTACATTTCTAACTTTATGAATAAACATAACCAATCATACCAAGTATACTTATATAAGGGATCCTAACACAAGGTAGGATTCTAACTTGATATAGGAAAAACATACCTGGATTGGTATGTTAGCTACTTATGTCTAACATACCCACATGATGTCTTCTTGTTCTCTTCAATGACTTGTGCTAGTAACCTACATATCTCATAGGTTAACCATTATAGAACCAAGTTATACATACCTCGTAAATAGATCTTCTAAGTGATCCATGACAATGGATGAATCTTTGTCTTCATGTCATCGTGATCATATGTTCTTGAACTAGAACATGATTTGTCTTTCTTGGTGTACCTTTCATGTTGGCGGACAACATAAACCTCATACAACACCATAATGCATTAGTACAATCATAAGTGTCAACACCCTAATCAATGAATATCTTCTATCATGCATTCATAATTTTATTAAGGTGATACGAAAAGTCTAAATTTAATCAAGATTGTACTAACCGTAATAACATGAAGACAAACATACCATAAACTTAATCATGAACAAATCTCAAAACATACCTGGATAAGTCATACCTGTCGAGATTGCTTGTAATCTTCTTATGTAAGGCCTTAGCCTCATCCCCCTCTGAAACAGGAACTTCTTCACTTACGCAGGCGACCAATCCATTCTCTTCTAGGATTAACCCAATCCACTTGATTTGCAGGAACTGGATCTGGAGCTGGATTAGGGTTTGTCAGAGAAACCCTAAAAATTCAAACTTTTAATTTCAAACTTCCAAAAGGATAGAAATATGCACCTTGATGAGCTGATCAAGTTGGTATACTCAGAATTTCAAAACTACAAAGTTTCACCCCTCAAATTTGCCTTTGAAATTTTCAGATTCATTGGATATGATCTCAAATTAGGGTTTGATAAAGCCCAACCTTATTCCCAATCAAAAGGTTCGATCCAAATCTCTAAGCTTCTATTTTTCTGAGGAGCTTCCAGCCATGGTCACAGATTTTAAAAATTCGCATTTTTGCAGAAGCCCTAATTTTTCACTTTTCCGATCAAAGTCCCGAACTAGGGTCTGATCAAGCTTGGCCTTTTTCCCAACCAAAAATTATGATCTTGGTCTCTAAATTTTGATTTTGATGAGTAGCATTCAGCCGTAGTCTCCAATTACAAAAATTTCAACTTTCTCCGAAACCCTAAATTCCGGAAGCCATGAATGAAGGTGCTCAAAAATAATTTTGTTTTGACAGAAATATGTACCTGATTGTTTCTAGTGTAACTCCGAACTTTTCGATCCATAGGGTCTGAAATGCTTTTTTGTGATATCCCAACCTGTAATATTTCCAACCCCATAGGTCTAGCCTCAAATGGGTTCTCCGAGAGAGATTTATTCCAAATATCGCAACGTGACTTGTTTATGTGATAAAAGAGGAGAGTGAACTTGTACAGAATCCCACGTGTCACTGGTTTAGTTTTGGCCTCTGAAAAAGTTACCTGAGAAAGTACAGTATGTACACTACCTGTCACATTTTATGAAATTTCATTTGGATCTTCCTAGCCCATGTTATGACCTTTTTTCCAAGGTCACTTGTTTATGACTGAGATCTGGAAGAGGCATAAACCCTATATTGTACAGATCATAAATCACAGAGTACAACGAATTAGAGGTTTTCCTTTGGATACAAGGTACATGGGGATCTTAGCTTGGCTTTGTACGATTTTCTGACCCTGAAATCTCGCCAAAATTTATTTATAGTGAAATTGATACAATGAATGGTTTTTTCTATATCAAGCCCTAGCTTCACAATTGAAACAAGTGTCATACATGCCATACCATGCCTTCTTTCAGGCTAGCTCTGATACCATGTTAATTTTTCAGAATTTAATTCAATCTGATATAGGATCTTAACTAAGAGAACAACATGTACAACATATCTACAGCATATCAATCATGGACACAATAATGCAAGCACACAAGAGACACAGAGTTTACTTGGGGAAAACCATAAAGGTGAAAAACCCCAATAACTTCCTCAGAGATAGATAGAGGAATGATACAACCCAAGCATAAGAGATAGACATCTCCTAGCAGTAGCTTCTCCTCCTCCATAAGTGCGCCACTCTCCCGAGAGTTTGAGAGAGAATAGAATGATGAAATAGAGTGCCTCCCGCACTCTATTTATACTCTACTTAACTTGCCTAATAACCTTTACTAGGTCGGCCTTAACTTAACCACATAACATAATGCTAACTGGGCCGACACCCAATAGGGTGGTATAATAACCCTTCGACCCACATGACTTATACAGGGCTGACCCCAACAAGGTGGTCTAATAACCCATCAAGTATAAGTTATGACACTTACAGTATAAATGACGACACTTCCGTATAGAGGAATAATAACATCTCTATAGGAATACAAACACTTCCGTATAGAGTAATAATACCATCTCTATAGGAGTACAATATACATATATGAAATACATTCTGAAGTTACATATACATCAATACTATGTGTATTTTAGATTTGATTTGAATAGCACAAGCCTCCCTCCCCTAAACAACAATTTATTGACCCACTTATTTAATCAACCAAAACTAGTCCATGAAATTATAGGACTCTGACTTGAGATAAAAACCAAGGTACGTAATATTGGTATCAAGATAATCCTAGGATAGGGGAGGAGGTTTTTTATTTGGAGGGAATCCTAAGTAGATACATTATGGGTTATCAAGCAGGATTTGGTCTCATTGATCTACATTCTAGTTGCCTTACAATACAAGTCCATCACACCTTTGAGAGAAGACAAGTCTCTCAAAGACCACATGTAAATCTCATCACATCATCGACAAAGAGAATATGAGATATGGATTCATTATTGGAGACCCTAATCCTAAGAGATATTTGGTCCTATGGGATTCTGATATCAACCTACTAAGGGCTCCTACCACTATTATAAAAAGAAAGGGGATAGAGGGCACCCCTGTCTTAGTCCGTGGGAAGCTCTAAATAATTTGGAAGGGATTACATTAATGAGTACATCTAATGATACTCATTTGATACAACCCATAATACAATTTATTACAAGAATCTCCATTCCTAGTTGAATTAACACTAGGCAGAGGAAAGTCCAACTAACACGATCATAGGATTTTGAAAGGTCTAGTTTTAAGACAGCATCCCTTTGATTTAAAATTTTAATGGAATGGAGGGAATCCTACGCAACTGCTACCATGTCATGGATTTTCCTATGTTGAAGGAAGCCAAATTGCTCTTTAGAAATGAGCTCAATCAGAATAGGTTTTATTCTTCTGGATACAACTTTAGCAACAATTTAATGTTATTACTCCAATTATTTTGCCTATCATTCTGCTATGATTTTGTCTTCAATATCATTGATAGTGACCTGCTTTTCCCTAGTAGTCCACTTTTCAACTTTCCATATTTGTTCAACCTTTTCTAAGGCTTCCCTCAACTTCCTATCTTCTTTGGATGAATTTACCACCTCAATGTAGATCATATCATAGGCTTACTTGTAAAAGTATAGCTTGTCGATATTCCCAAAATTATTGAAATCTATTGTATTCTCCTCTACCCTCCATTCACTAAGATTTGAAGGCCTTGGCACTTTAGGATCTATGATAGAAAATATAAAAATGTCCTCTTGATGTCATGCCATAGTGAGGATCCTTCTTTCTGCTACTGGTACCTATTGGCAGGAATCATTAATTAATTTCATACTCTTTTGCCTTATCCCTTTATAACTTGTTTGCAATTTTTTTTTACTGGTATAGGGCCTGCTGAAGGGGATGCTTGCAAACCTTGAGATATTTTAAACTCTAAAGAGGGGTAATGAGTATAATTAATTTTTGGCCTCTTGTGGTGGTTGATGGTTGTGTTATCAATTCTGCCAATATCTTGGGAGCTTTTAAGTTTCACCCTCCTCTACTACATCTTGGTCTTCCCCTTCAAACTTTGTTCTAGATTTCTTTGCTTGGGGACCTTGATCAATATTATCTACCTCCATATATGTCTAGAGCTCCTCTAATCCTCTCTTTTTCCCTATTAATTGTTCTGAGATACCCTACTCTTCCAAGATTTTATGAATTTCTAGGACCTCCTCCCATCTCTCTTTGTTTGTAATCTTCTCCCACTTTGGTTTACAAAAACATTTATAGGTAGAATTCTTATTGGATACTCTTTTCTTAGGTATGAACTACCGAGGGTCATAGGCCCATTTCTCTGTTTTCTCAAGATTCAACAGGATGAGGAAACCTTCCATGTATTACAATGCATTTAACCCTATTATATAGAAGGGTCCTACTTCTTTGGATAAGAGGAATTTCATGTGCTTCCTGAAATGTCTAAAATTCATATCATCTTATATGAACCTATATCTTACATATTCTATGGCCAGCACACTGAGTGTAAGGAAGACTGGGATCTTGTAAGGTTCTTCCTCAAAACCATACACTCTCATGACTATCTATTTCTCATACAAAAACTAATCCCCCATGTTCATGTTAGGGATGAATTGTAATGAGATTTTTCCCTTTGGAAACATTTTAGGCAGTGTGGACTCATATATCAGCATATAATATCTTTTCATGACTTCATTTGTGAATTCCATGTAGTTAGAGTTACTAGATCTTCTTAAAAAAATATTTCCAGCCATGTACAGGGAGGTGATTCCCATTTTCATCTGAAATATTTAATTTTAGGCACTTAAAGTGATCAAAATTATGGTATATGAACATAAAGTAAATGTAGGAACGATATTTGAATAATTCCAATGATGGAAACTCTTGTAATTGGTCATGTATTTCCTGGGCTAGGAAACTACATATGTCAAATTTAGTTGGGCCAATGCTAGGTGCTAAGGTTATATTAAGCAGAAAACCTAGGATAGTATCATCAACAATATTTTTATTTTCATATCCCACTACTATGAATATCAATCATATGGTTTTCCTGAAGTTCTCAAAAAATACTATAGTGTTGTATCATGGTGTTGGGGCTTCAAGGACCGCAATTCCCTTTTCCAAGTGTTTAGATAAAAAATGGTTTATGTCAAAAGGTTTTAATGTTTGGTAAGAGGTTTCCAGACTCTTTTCATTTCTGGTTTGCATGGATAGAAATTTTGGAATACAAAACATTTTAGTCCAATAGGACTCTTCTCTCCTGGAGTATGTTATTTACTATGTGATTAAGGGCCTGGCTAGTTCTCTCTCCTACCTGTGTGAGGATAAGTTAGCTTTGACCATAGTTTTCTCAGTTGAAAATATTCGGCATTATATCCCGATGAGGCAAACCAAAGTTGTTTATGATTCTAACCACATGTTGTACCTTTTAAGTTGGTTCCTCATCTAAGTACGGGTGGCTAAGTGGATTGTGATCCTTCAAGAATACGATATCGACTTTGTCTCACTTAAGAGTACCAAAGTGTTAGCATTGGCACAACTCCTAACAGATTTACCTTCTACTTCCACCCCATCACCCATCATCGATCATCAAAGAGATGAACATATGTTCACCATATCCTAGTATGATCCCTGGTATGGTGCCATCTTGGTGTATTTTCTCACTCAAAATTTTTCTCCCCACCTCAACCATGAATACCATCATCAAATTCAACACCAAGCACCTCAATACCTTCAAATTGGGTATGTCTTATACCAACTCATTGTTGATACTATCTTATGGAGATGCCTTACCCATGAAGATGTAGTGCAAGTTTTAAACGACTTCCATAGTAGTGCTTTTGGTGATCACCTTTCAGGGATATCCCCCTCCTAGAATGTTATCTATGTTGGCTATTTCTGGAGAACCCTATTTTCAGATTGGGTTGTGGAGTCAAACATTGCCATAGTTTCCAACTCTTTTCCCCTAAGTAAATAACCTGTCCAATACCTTCGCATCCAGTTGTTACCGTTAGCCCCTTTTGCAGGTGGTCCATTAATTACATGGAATACAATCCAGTTTTTGCTAGTGGTCACAATTACATAATCATTTCCATCGACTATTTTATGAAATGGGCTAAATCCATGCCTACCTTCAATTGTACCGAAGACATTGCAACATGATTCTTCTTCAACCACGTCATTACTTGATTTTGCATCCCTCACCAATCGGTGTTGAATCGTGGTTCCCACTTTGAGGATGCCATGTGGAAAGAGATTTCCAATATTTTGAAAACCAAGCAACATTTCTCTTCTTCATATTATCCCCAAGGTAATGGACAAGTCGAGGTGGTCAACAAGATCATTAAGACCATGCTTCAATGTAAGATGAAAAAGCATAATTCTAATTGGAACCACATGCTCTTTCCATCCCCATGGGCATACCGTGCATCTGTCAAAACTACAATAGGATTTACCCCATTCCATTTCATGCATGGATTGGAGCCCATCCTACAAATCGAGTTCTAGATTTCGTCTGTGCACATAACCATAGAATTGTTTCCAGATACCACCACTCTAGAGAAACACTTGATCATTCTTGAACAAGTGGTTGAGGATCGTTGAGTAACTTTGAAAATGATTGAGGCTTCCAACAATTGTTCAAAATTTTAGATCCTTCATCTCAAATTTGTTGTAAGCTCCCTCTTGCACTCACTTATGAGCTTCTCATACCCTATAAGAAACATGTCATCTACATATAGTACCAGTATCACTGGATGTCCATCTACAACCTTGTAGTAAAGGTTGAGATCAACTTCACTCTTGCTAAAACCCAATCTCATAAGAAAACCATCTATCTTGGAATACCATGCCCGGGGTTCCTACTTAATCCCATACAAAGATTTCTTCAATTTACACACATGTGACTCTCTGTAATGAGTCTTAAACCATGGAGGTTTCTCGATGCACACTTCTTCTTCTATTACACCATTCATGAATGCATTTTTGACATCCATTTGGTGTAATTTCCATCCCATCATGGAATCTATTGAGATAATAGCTTTAATTGGAGTGTGTCTGGCCATTGGAGAAAACATCTCGTCATAATATATTCCCTCTTTCTAAGAGAAACCTGGAGCCACAAATATTGCTTTGTACTTCTCTATGCTTCCATCTGTAGCATGTTTGATCTTGTAGATCCACTTGGAACTTGCTATTGACTTCCATTCTGGTCTAAGGACCACCTTCCATACATATTTCTTCATGATGGATTGGTACTCTTCCATCTTGTCGTCCTTCCATACTTGTTGATCTACAAATTCTACATAACTGGAAGGTTTTGTATTAATGATGTCACTCATTAGTGCCATGTAGCTGGAATACTAGTAAGCTCTTTTGATTTCTCTGAAAAACCCATTGGGAGCACCATTCTTCTCTACATCTTGGATCATGCTTCATAACCATGATTGTCTCTTCTTAGAGACTATCATCTCTCTAGGTGGATCTACAAGTGCTTCTAGCTCTACTATTGTATCACAATCTTCAAGAAGATGTCCTGCTGGAGTAGAGTCTTCTACACTGGTTCTCTTTGGAGATCCAGGATCCTCATTTATGTGAGACTTCCTAGATTTGTTGAAGGCTATATCTTTTTCAAATTTCACGTCCCTACTTATCTCAATTTGTTTATGTCCTAGGATGTAAATTATGTATGCCTTCAAAGTCTCACTATAGCCAGCAAAGATGCCCTTTCTTCCTGAGGGGTCCAACTTTGTCCTCTTATACTTGGGAACATGTATATACACTAGACATCCAAATATCCTCAATTGGATGACTTCTGGCTTATTTCTGGTGAATGCTTCTTCTGGTGTCTTGTCTCCCAATATTCAATGAGGAATCCTATTCTACACATACATAGTTTCCCTAGATGCCTATGCCCATAGATGCATTGGTAAGTTTTTATCATGAATCAATGCCTTTGTTCCTTCCACGATAGTTCAATTCTTTCTTTCCATGACTTTATTCTAGCGAGGATTGTAGGGAGTAGTCAGATCCCTCTTAATCCCTACTTCTTTGCAGAAATCATTAAATTCATTTGAGGTTAGTTCTCCTCCATTATTTGACCTCAGAAATTTAATATTTCTTCCGAAAAGATTCTCAACAAGAGCTTTGAATTCCTTGAATTTACTAAAGACTTCATATTTTGTTTTCAAGAAATATATCCATGTTTTCCATGAGAAATCATCAATAAAAGAAACATAGTACAAATAACTACTAAGGGAGGGTGTTAACATCTTTACGCATACGTCTAAATGTACTATGTCCAAGATTCCTTCTTCTCTATTGTTACTGCTTGAAAATGTTCCTTTGACATTCTTTCCAAGTGCACATCCTCTGCACTTGCCGTCATGTTCCTCTTGAATGGTTGGTATTCCAGTAACCATCTTTCTTACAATTGGTAAGGCTCTGTAATGAAGATGAGAAAATATTCTATGCCATTGATCACTTGATCTAACATTTTTATGCACTAAGGATTGATCTGGGTGTCCCTTCAATTTGTTTAATCCTCCCTCTTGAACACCGATTGTAGTAGCTAAATCAATACTTGAATATTTTGACCACATAAGAACTTGTCCATCTACAAATGCTATTATGAATCCTCGATCTTCCAAAGTTGATATGGAGAGAAGATTCTTCTTTAAACCTAGTACAAATAGTACATATTTCATATTCATGGATTTTCCTAATTCCAACTGACAAGAAGATTATCCTACTCCTTTAATTGCATACTTGAATTTGTCCCCAAGTTCCACTTGATAGTGAGAATCCTTATGGAGTAATTTGAGATTGAATCCTTTTAACTAGTCATGCTTAGATGCACCACTATCTACTAACTAGATATCATTTCCATGAGTAAAATAACTTGTTAGTGCTGAGATAAGTACAAATTCACTATCTGGTGATTCCCTTGGATTCTTATGTGGAGTATGTTCATCATCATCCACTACATGAGCATGATGCTTCCTCTTTCCCTTATTTTTCTCTTGAGTACAATTTCTTGCATAGTGTCCCAACTTGTTAAAGTTGTAACACCTGATCTTGGGCATGTCCTTCTTACTTTATGATACTGATATTCTATCTAAATTCTTGGAAAAATTTATACCTTTTCTTTTTCTTGCATGAGTTTCAAGTGCTTTATCTTCTTCATCATTCGTCTTCTGCACCTTGGATATCAACATTGCCTCTTCTTGAGTACAGTCTGTCCATAGCTTGTTAAACTTGGGTATCTTCTTCCTTGCCCAAATACCTTGAAAAAACACATCCCAAGAAGAGGGAAAACCATTCAATGTTGACAATGTGAGCTCTTTCTCTTCTACAATATCTCCAATAGATGCTATTTGATCCTTGATCTAAGAAACCCTTGTAAAGTAGGAGGATGTTGCCTCTGACATGTTCATCATCACATTCCTTAGTTGATGTCTTAACAATAACTTTATGCTAGTATTCTTTCTTTCATATAATCTTTTCAAGGCCTCAAACATTTCCTTGGGAGTCTTCAATTCTGACACAAGAGGGATCAAATGATCCTTGATTGAATTAGATAAAAAAAAAAAAAAAATTGTGATCACATTCTTCTTGTGCTTTGCTTTAGCCTTTTCTTCTGGTTCTGGGGTATCTCTTTTCACATAATCTAAGAGATCATTCTCTTATAGGATAAGAAGTATTCTATGCTTCCAAGATCTGAAGTTTTCTTCTCCATTCAATCTATCCCCAACCCTTATATTGGTTATCATCTTGTCAAAGTTAAGATTTGACCTAGAAACCCTAGGAGAGGGTATGTCAAAAATGAAATTTATCAAATGAAAAATATGAATCCACAGATATATGTTCCCTCCTAGGGAGAGTTGGAAAGCACTCCTTTTCTATCAATTCTATGGATATAATAGCTCAAAACTAGAAGCCCTAGATATTAACCTCTTATAGAAATTAAGTCAAAATCAAAATTTCTCAGATCTGATATTTGGTTCCACATATAGATGTACCCTCCTAGGGAAATTTAGAGGATTCTAATATTGACATTTATCTATGGATGGAAGGGCTTAAAGCTGAAGGCCCTAGTTTCTGGTTGTACTAGCAATGGCTTTTATCAAAACTTCTCTGATACCATGTTGATTTTTCTTAGCAGTTAGACATTATTAACTTATTATTACAAATCATTCACATAAACATAAAATTCATGATGAAAGGATCACTGAAATAAACACATTCACAATAGACACAATTTTACCTTGGGAAAACCCTCTCACGAGAAAAACTCAACAATCTTCTCTAGATAAGATTCTTCAACAAGATACAATGCCAACTCTAGGGCCCAACACTAGTTATAGAATAATTATACAAGAAAGATACAGAGTAACCTCCACGTAACCTCTAATCTCGAAGAAGAGAGAGAGAAATATAAAACACCAAAATATTGTCTTCTTGATGCATCTTGAATCCTTGACTAGTCTTCCTTGGATTTGCGCACTTCTCCTATTTCTTGAGCAAATTGGTGTGTTGAAAATGAGCCACCTTCACTTATATTTATACTATAAAAGGTCAATTTTCTTACTGTCCAACTTGTCTTCTTCACTTGCTCATTTTCCCCTTTAACTGGGTCGACTTGACCATTTTATTGGGTCAATTTAACTGGGCCAACTTGTTCTAGGGCTAGTTGTTATTTTTTCTTGTGGAATATCTTCCAATGCTACTAGAAACATCAACAATAATTCATTTCCTTGATGATGTCAAATGGATCTCAGTGTTTAGGTCCGTTGTGTTGATAGCGCAAGTAGATATCATTCAAATCTCACCTTGGATGCATTGGTACCTTTCTCCCCATCATATGACTTGATCCACATCAACAAAATGTGTATTGAGGAAGTCACCAATAACCAAGCAGAGTATGATGCCATGATCGACATCCTAGTGGATGCTCTTCATATGAGCATTCATCCACTTTGCATCTATTTGGAATCCCAGTTGCTTGTCTCCTAGTTGAATAACTATTACCATGTACATGATCTTCTCCTGTTTAGAAAGTTCTCACTGTTGGCCCGGTTTTGCAACCAGGCTTAGTGCTATGGGCACCTGCTAACTAGTAGCAGCAGTTTCAATGGAAATAAATAACAATAAACTAATTAAACAAGACTAATCATGGATCTAAGCAAAGATATTAAGCAAATAACAAAGATAATTTAAAATCAAGAACAAGAACATATAAGAATAATAAATTTGTATTGAAAGAATGAGGCAAGCAAGTGCTTGCGGAATCAATACCTCTAATGGTGAGGTTGAATGGCTCCAAGGATGAGCAACTCCAATCTCCAATGGTCTCTTCTCCAATGTGGTTTGCAATGGCTAAAATGCTCAGGGGAGATTTCAGCAGCATAAGGATGAGATAATGGATGGATGTGAAATGAGGAGCCCCTACCACCTTTTTATAGGTTTTGGTGGTGGGAAATACCATTTGTGGTTTTGTGGAAACCAAATGGTATTGACCAACATGGTTTAGGTACTTTTCCCTCCTTTTTCCTTTTTTGAATAAAAATAATATTTTAATTCCCTTTTTAATATTTTTGGGAATTTGGACCCTTTTTGAGGGTTTTTTATGATTTTCTTGGAAAAATAATCTTTTTTAATGGAAAAAGGGGTGTACTGAGGTCTTTTGGTGACCTTTTGTTGGTTTCAGAGGCTCAGATGGTGAAAAAGTGGACAAATGGGTCATGTGAGTAAGGGAGTGAGCTAGTGAGCACTTTTTAGGTGTTAACACTCGCATGTTAAACATTTGGTTAGACTATTTGAATCCATCACACTCATAAATGTCCCCAAGAGTTTTAATGTTGTGGCATATCAAATGGCTATTGACATTCTAGAATGGCACATTGCTTATCATTATCAAGAAAATTAATTATTTTCATACATAAGCACAACACATTGCATCCATATGTAGATAACCATCATATAAATGACCCAAAAAATACATAAAAATTTCGCATCCACATGAATACATATATATATATATATACATACATACATATATATATATATATATATATATATATATATATATATATATAGATATAGATAAGTTTGTCCAAAAAAATACATATTCATGTCTCCATCTCGGAGCCCCAACAAATCTGTAAAGTAAATACATAAGTCCAAATGTTCCATACATAAGTCCCAAGAAAAAGCCCGAAAAAGCATAAAACGATGCGGATGGAGAACTCTTCTAGCCGATGTGACTAGAGTATACCTTTTTCGTAATTAGTCTACGAGGTCCGGAAAAGGGGTAAACTTATACCAGGTAGACGCCCTTTCAGATACGTTTATCGAGCATGAAAGGAAGCAAGATTACTCGGTGATCTTTTCATTGTTTTAGGAGTCAGAAAAGAGCTTAACAGAAACTCCCTAAGTGCCTTTTTCGTAAAAAGGGGTTGCTCGGTCCGAAAAAGGGGTAAAATTATACCGAACAAAAATGGATTGATGAGGGCGAGGAAAGGTCTCGAGCATCGTCATCCTTGCGGAAAACTGGATCCGGTGACATAAGGATTGTTGGAAACGGAGAACGGCCGATGTGGCACGCAAACCAAGGTGACGAGGGGGCGTGGAAAAAAAATGCCTGAAAAATATAAAGGTGAGAGCGAGAAATGATCTCAAGCATCATCATGAGCATGGAAAACTGAATCCAGCTATATAAGGCATGTCGAAAACGGAGAACGGCCGATGTGGCACGCAAACCGAGGCGACGAAGGGGGCATGGGAAAAAATGCCCGAAAAATCTAAAGGTGAGAGCGAGAAATGATCTCAAGCATCATCATGAGCGTGGAAAACTGAATCCGGCTATATAAGGCACGTCGAAAACGGAGAACGGCCGATGTGGCACGCAAACCGAGGCGACGAAGGGGGCTAAAAAAATGGTAAAAAAATGGACCCCGTGAAAACAGGAAAAGGAAGGAACCTGTATGAAGTTCTCGCTGTGCTGATCCCAACGGTACCAACGGTTTGAGAAATGGACTTCGTATGATACCGCAATGGTTGTTGGAAAATTGGTAGATTTTCTATAAATAGGACGTGGGGCCCAAATGACTTGTCATTGTTACGTGCGAGTTTGATAGAGCTGTCAGAGCTATTTCTTGATTTCCGGGAGATTTCACCGTTGGTTTTCGATTTAGCGAGTTGCAGGTAACTCTATTCGCCTTAGCCTTTTCAATTATGTCTTTTTTGTTTGGCGGCGGGCCCCCGAAGGCCGCGAAATTCCACGTTGACTCTCCAACGTGGAACCGCGCGGGTTTCGGGGCTGAACCCGCGATGAACCACGCGGGTTTTAGGCTCACAGTCGCGATGTTCATCCCGACTATGAGGTCGGAACCCGCGATGTTCATCGCGAGTTCATGGGGGATAGTCGCGATGTTCATCGCGACTGTCCGGCCAAAACCCGCGATGTTCATCGCGGGTTTTTACATGGATCCCGCGATGGTCATCGCGGCTTTTTGTGGAAAAGCCGCGATGGGCATCGCGGCTTTTTGTGTAAAAGCCGCGATGGGATTTTTCTAAATTTTTTTATGCTGGGGCTAAAAATTTCTTCTGTTTTCCTGGCAGGATGTTGCGGAGAGCTCAGTCCTTGTGGCGAGAGAGGGAGATCGATGGTGATCTCATGCTGAGGATTGAGACTGATGCAGGGGTGAGACAGACCCTGGCTATGAGCGGACTTTTGAAGTTCGCTCAGATCCCACCTATACGTTCAGTGAGACGGCTCCTGAACAAGCTTGTGCAGTGGTGGGTGCCGGCGGAGGGTGCACTCGTTATTGGGGGTGAGAGGTTAGAGATCACTCTCACGGATGTTTATTTTTTGACTGGGTTGCCTCGCTTGGGTGAGGTGGGCGATATCATGCCGAGGTTGCCTCCAGGTATAGATATGGAGGACCTTTTACAGACTTTCTGTTTCGATGATGTTGTTTTGGTAAACAGCTCTATTAGTCTGAGATCCCTACGTGAGTGGGATATGCGAGCTGTTGGTGCCTGCATGCTGCGGATATTGGGTGCTGCTGCACCACATCGTATGTCTGGGGGGCAGACGATGATGGTAGATTCCGTTCTTCAGGGTACGTATTATGCCTGGGCGCAGATGTTCCTGGCTGGTGTCCGGAGAGATCTGGACAAGGCCATTAGAGAGGGAGGCGAGTTTTGTTATGCCTCATTTTTATGTTGTTTTTTCTTCGAGCGGGTGCCGACCTTACGGCCACGGGTACCTGTTCGTGCTGCTCTTCCGAGTGAGCCTCGTATGATGAGGTGGGGGCAGATGATGCCCCGTGGCGGCGGTGGTGTCCGCGGCTACTTCACGGAGGATTTCTATCAGCAGTGGGAGCAGATGCCTCTAGTGATTGAGGACTATCCCTAAGCCGGCATGGACTACCGAGGTGACCCAGAGATGCCTCGTGCCCCAGGACAGGCTTGGAGTTTAGACGGTATGTTTTTTGTTTTATTTGATAGTATATCATATGTTGTTTGATTTATCATTGATGATTTTTTGTTCTATAGTATGTGATGGCTTACTTGCTTTGTGCAGATGTGGGTCCAGTGCCACCGCCTGACTACGTGGCTCGGCAGGGGCGGGCGATGGTGGTCGCCCATCCACCTGTACCTGTACCTCCTCCGCGTGGTGGAGGATTTGCAGCTCGTGGGCGAGGGGTTGGCCCTCGTGATGACACCATGGATGGTGTCCGACAGACTCTTGCCCCGATCGTAGCTGGGATTCCCGAGGATGGTTGGAGAGACCTGGATCGGGATATTTTGCAGGGTTGTTTTGGTGCGCCGCCCGAGTGGCAGTCGCTCTTATTGAGGGCAGCGGTGTTCATGGCGAGGCACAGGGATCGGGATGCTCCGGCAGGGCCGGCTCAGGGGAGGATACGTCAGCGAGACGATCCAGCGGGGCCGGCAGAGCGGAGAGTTCGGGTTCGTCATGACCCGGCAGGGCCAGCGAAGGAGGATCCGGAGGAGGAGCCAGAGGATCCTAGGGATCTAGATGAGTAGATGATACTGTATCTGCCCCCAAATGCTGATGAGCATATGGGGAAGTATTTTTTGTATGACAGATGTATCTTTTGTATATCGGGTGCTGAGGGCACTTATGACATGTTGACTATTTGATTTATATATATATGTGGATATATATTTGGATATATTGTCGTGTATGCACGTGGATGCACCTTTGTATTTTGTATATGCCCGTGGAGGCACCTGTTATGAACGTGGATGCAGTATGTTTGTTGATTTCTGTATGCCCGTGGAGGCACATGTTATGCACATGGATGCATTATTTGGTTGTTTGTTTTATGCCCGTGGAGGCACATGTTATGCACATGGATGCATTTTTTTGTTTATGGATATGACATGATGTGATTTGTGTGCCAGTCGAGGACGCTGTTGGCCATATTATCTGCTATACTATTGAGGTGTCTTGGGACATGTGTGAATGTAATGGATTCAAACTATCTAACCATTTGTTTAGTGCACAGGAATTTTCTGAAAAGGCAGGGATCGCGTACCTGGTAATCATTGTTGAGCTGGGAAACTAGGAGCTGTGAGTCCAAGAAAACGTTGAGGCGACGGATGCTCATTTGGAGAGCAGCGGCCAGGAGACCAGTCACGGCATCGTATTCAGCTTGATTATTGGTAGCGGCACCTAAACATACTCCGTCAATGTGAATTAACTCATGTGAAGGGGAGTATATTACCCAAGCTGCGGAGGCGAGATTGGGAGACCAACGGCTTGCACCATCAGCGAAACCGACATGGCAGAGTGGAAGAGGCTCCATCTGTGGTCATGCAGAGAAAAACAAATATTTAGGTTTTTGGAAATTTTTTGTGAACAAAAAATGTATGCCTATACTAAAATGGACGATGGTGTCCATCAGGTTTTCTATGGGTAAAATCGTTTAAGGTACAACCCGTTGCGTGGGTTGTGTAGGGTGTTGCCTTCTGAATCGGTCAGAATGTATGCCCCCTGCCCAAGGCAGGTGTGTATGATGTAGGGGCCTTGCCACATAGATACGAACTTTCCTTTCCCGGTTTTATCATGAGCTTGATCGTAAGCGAGGACAAGGTCTCCCTCAGAAAAGGTTCTCGGGTGGACGTGTTTGTCGTAACTTAGTTTCGATCGTTGTTTAGCTGCTTCCATGTTTTGAATGGCGGTGCGCCGATCTTCATCGGCCTGCTCTAGGAGTAGTAAACGTTGCTCGATCGGGGAAGTATCTGGTAGGAGTTCGACGGCGATATGTAAGGCTGGGATCTGGCACTCAATAGGGAGGACGGATTCGACACCGTGAACTAAATGGAAAGGGGTAAAACCGGTGGCGGTTTTGGTCGAGGTGCGGTAGGCCCATAGTGCCGGAAAGAGCATGTGGTGCTAATTGGATTTGTGTTTGTCTACAGTGCGCTGCAGGATGTTCTTCAAAATTTTATTGATCGCTTCGACCTGGCCGTTTCCTTGGGGATAGTAGGCTGACGAAAAATGGTGTTCAAATTTCAACATGGTCGATAATTCTTTCCATACGGCGTCTTCGAAGTGAGAGCCGTGGTCAGAGACTAGTTGTTTCGGCACTCCGAATCGTGTGATAACATGGTTGAAGAAAAACCGTGTTGCAGTGTCGGCTTTGCAATTATAAGTTGGCATTGCTTCCGCCCACTTGGTAAAGTAATCTACGGCCACAATGATGTGTTTGTGACCGCCGGCTGACGGGGGGTTGCAGTCGAGGAAGTCGATGGCCCATTTGCAGAATGGTCCGACGGTGATAACTGGATGAAGGGGGGCGGGGGGGGTTCTTGCTTTGGGGGCAAAGAGTTGGTAGTTCTGGCAATGCTTGACTGCGGTTATGCAATCAGTAAACAGTGATGGCCAAAAATAACCTGCCCGAATGATCTTCTGGGCGGTGGCCATGCCGGAGAAATGGCCTCCGCAGGCACCGCTATGACAATCATTGAGGACTTGTTCTGCCTCACTGTGGGATAGGCAGCGGCGTAGGATGGTATCAATGCCGCGTCGGTAAAGCACATCCCCTAATAAGAGGTATCGGGGGGCATGGTGTCGTATGCGACGGCGTTCGTCACGGTCGATCTGTGGTCGAAACTTTTGCGTGCGAAGGTAAATCAAAATGTTTCCGTACCATGGGTCGTCAGACGAAATGATGAAGATTTGATCGTTGATCAGATCCGTTTGGATAACGGGTGATGATGAAGAGGACGGGAGGTCGGTGATGAGGTGAGCAAGCGCGAGGGCTTTGGTGCTCTTAGGAGTCTTGAAAGTAAGGTCATATTCCTGGAGGATAATGACCCATTTAGCGACACGACCCTGAAGGAGCCGTCGGCTGAGGAGATAGACCATGGGGTTGGAGTCGGCCACGACCGTGGTATGAATGAGTAGGATGTAGTGTCGCAATTTTTGTACGGAAAAGACTACAGCTAGGGCTAATCTTTCCTCGTATGGGTAATGCAGAGGTGGGTCAGACAAGGTCTGGCTGACGTAATAAATCACATGCTCTCGGTGTGAGGCATCTTCTTGGACCAAAACTCCGGACACAGCATGTTCGGATGCCGAGACATAAAGGGTGAAGTCTTGAGAGAAATTCGGTGGGGATATCAAGGGGGCTTGTGTGAGAGCTTTCTTGAGGTCTTCGAATGCCGTGTCTGCTTGCTCATCCCAAACAAAGGGTATGTGGGTACGGAGTAAGCGTAAGAAACTGTGAACTTTGGTTGCATAGTCAGGAACGAAGCGCCTAAGGAAATTGGACCGCCCTTGCAAGCTCTGAAGCTGCTGAAGCGTGCGAGGAGGGGGAAGTTCTAAGATGGCTTTGACTTTCAGGGGATCGACAGTGATTCCGTCTTGGGAAACAATGAAACCCAACAACCGGCCCGCCGGGACGCAAAAGACACACTTGTGTGGGTTCAAGCGGATTTTATATTTGCGACAACGCAGGAAAACTTGCCGGAGGTCGTTAAGGTGGTCTGATCGTTTTCGGGAACGAGCTGTGAGGTCGTCAAGGTAGACTCGCAGGATATGGACCAAGTCGTGAAAACAGTAGGTCATGGCTCGCTGGAAGGTGGCACCATCATTTTTAAGGCCAAATGGCATGACGCGATAGGCAAAGGTGCCCCATGGGGTGGTAAAGGCAGTCTTGTACTGATCCTCCTTGCGGATGTGAATCTGGTTATATCCGGAAAACCCGTCCATGAAGGATAGGACTTCATGGCCCGCACACTCATCAATGAGTTGGTCAATGAATGGCGTGGGGAAATTGTCTTTTGGACAAGCGTGGTTTAAATCACGGAAGTCAGTGCATACTCTAAGGGTGCCTTGCTTTTTGTTGACCGGAACGGGGTTCGACACCCAGGTGGTGTACGGAATGGGATAAATGAATCCTGCTTTGCGGAGTTTCTCGACCTCAGCTTTAACGGCAAGTAGCTTGGAAGGGTGAATGGGTCGCTGTTTCTGACGAACAGGGGGTACCTCAGGCCATGTATCAATGTGGTGTTCAATGATGGCGGGGTCGAGACCAGGCATCTCGGTATAGGACCAGGCAAAGACATCACGGAACTCTTGAAAGAGCTTTTTGTATGCCTGAGTTTCTGCTTGAGTGCAAGATGCGCCCAGTGAGATGAGCTCAGGTTTCCCTGGTGTTGTGGAAATGTCTATCTGTATAGTGGGGGAAATGTTCGACATGTTCCCTTCTTCAAAGGCATCCGGTGCTGGGATGGGGTCCCTTAACCAATCGACCTTAGTGGGTATGAAATCTTTTGATTCGACCGATAGCTGGTTGGATGCGTTGGATGTAGATGCTTCCGGGAGGAAGTACGAGCGATGATGCATATCATCCCAAGGGTAGTCGGGTGCAGTTAGTGTCTCCAAAATTTGCTCATCAGTATTGAAGTAGTCAGACCATAAATCAAGGGGTTCTGGTTTGAAGGTTGTTGAAATCATATATATTGTATTGACTTCTTCCGACGAGGATGATGGCGGGGGGTGGATCTCCTCGATGAGGGGAGGAGATATCTCTAAGTCGACGTTGTTTAATTCGTACAATGCTGCTCTATAATCGGGTAGATCAGGACAATGGTGAGAGTAGTGGCCGTAAACACTGCATATAGCACAAGGATGGTTGGTGCATAGTGATTTGTCGCGAGGCTGTAGAGGTGGCTCTAGTCTAACTACTGGGATGCTGATGTCATCGTCCAACATATTCATATGCTCTTGGAGTGCCGGTAAGTGTGGGCATTGATGAGTTGGATGGCCTATCTCATCGCACAACGAGCATTTAGGGGGGGCTCGAAACACCAGTGGGGGTTTAACTGCCTTAGGAGGTGGTATAGCAGTGTATGGTTGTGGACCTCTGCCCCCAGTGGGTTTGATAGGAGGGGGAGGATTTGTTGACGACGAAGGGATATTGAGGTTAGGAGGAGGTTTCGTTGACGACGAAGGGATTGCGACACCAGGAGGAGGTTGATTTGTGGTAACAATAGGTTGTACCGGTTGGAGGATGACGTTTGGTGTCGGCGGTCGAACAGGAGGCGGAATATACCACACGGGAATCCCAATGTTAACCCGGGTAGACTAAGGGTAGCCATAACCGGGGCGCTTACTACACCCGAAGGAGGAAATAGGAAAGGGATGGTGTGGATGGGTGTAACACCAATGTGACTGGGGATCAATGGTGGTTGACTACCGGATGTTTGTGTATTCTGTGAAAGAGTACAGAGGTTTGCGACATGGGTCTCCGGTGACGGTGGTGGAATGGCCTGGAATATAGAGGTCATTGGTGTATCCGAATAAAGTCCGGGTCCCACGGAAGACACAAAGGAGGTAGTTGCACTAGAAGTGGGTTGTTCAATCATGGGAAGAACATTCTCGGGTGCTGCAGGGGCGTTGGGATCATAGTAGGTGAGTTGGTCGATTTTGACCATGCGTCCCTCATGGGGGAACATCATGGTACGAAAAACGGATGAGGCAACTGCTTTCATGGCGTACATGTAACTGCGGCCAAGTAAAAGGTTATAATCGAGCTGGGCGTTAATGACCTCTATGTCGATGAGCACAGTTTTCCCACCTAATTGGACGGGCACTTTGGGTAGTAAACCTTGAGGTTGAGCTGACCGGCCGTCGTAGGCCCGCAATGCAGTGGTGGATTGCTGGAGAGTAGGGGATCCCAACTTCTGCCAAACAAATGTGGACATGACGCATGTGGAGGCACCTTCGTCGATGATACATCGATGGATGACAAGATTCCGAATAGAAACGGAAACTTGGACTGCTATGGTGGAAGGCAGCCGTGGTTCAAACTGGTCTAAATCAAAGGTCATCAATTTCGAATCATTTGGGTCAATCGCCCCAATGGCGGAAAGTAAAGTCTTGCGCTGAGTAGGACAGTTTTTTAAGACTTCTAATGCAGACATGGCTGCGGGAGATTGAGCTAAGTCATCTACAATGTTGTAATTGGACGCAGCCCGTGCATTGGGGTTGTTGTTGATTCGGCGAAGGGGGAAGCGAGGTGCTTTAGAAGCGCCATCGAGTGGAACCTGAGGTATACGCAATGTCTGATCAGTGGGATGAGCATTAGTATCCTTTTCGGTGGGGGGGGATTCAGAAGTCGGTCCGTATTGATTCTGACGGGTTTGGATATTGACGTCGGCAGTGGACATCATCAATAAATGGTGGGTGCCTGAATCAAACATGGGTTGGTCTGGAGCTACGTAAGTAATTTGTTGTGGTTGCACGTTGCCCTGTGGGGGGACTAACGGCTGAGTGTTCACCACTCCTTGTGTTGGAAAAGGGTTTTGTAGTACCAAAGGTTGTTGTGGAGGTGGTGGGGGGTTGGGCGGCGGCTGAGGAGCTTCCTGCCCTTGACGATGGGCGTCATTTGTCCATAGTTGTCGAGCTCGCTCCAGATGTGGGCAAGTGTGGGTATAGTGACCATAGACACCGCAAATGGAACAAGGATGGTTTGTTCGTAAATTAGCATTTTTGGCTTGCTTAGGTGGTCGATCAGGATTCTGATGAGCAGGCGCCGCATTATTGTTTTGGAGAGGATGGGTAGGTTGTGGAGCTTGGTTACGGTTTTGATTGTTTCCACGGTTGCGTCCTCTTCCGCGGTTTGGTTGCCCACCCTGGTTGAATTGGTGATTTTGGTATTGGGGCTGATGTTGTTGTGCATACACATGCCCTTGAGCATTGGGGGGATTCTGAGGAGCCGCAGGTGCGGGAGCAGGTTGCGGTGGATAGTATGCAGGTGGAGCTGGAGGTGGTCCAGTTGCCTGTTGGGGTTGTTGGTACCCCTGAGCTGGTGGAGGTGTGAGGTTAGCTGGTGCAACCGGTTGTGGGTAATGCATGGGCTGTTGTGGGAACTGCATGGGGGTCTGTACTGTAGGTTGAGCATAGTATGTAGGAGGTACATATGCCGATGGCGCTTGGCCATAACAATGTTGTGGACAAGAGGGTCCATGAACGTGATGGGTCTGGTTTGTTGGAGCATAAGAAGTTGTCGCTCCGGAACTAGATGTAGCCCTAGAAAGGTCTGGGGTAGGCATGGTGCTCACCATACTGAAAGGTTTTGCTTGCGGTGTAATTTGGCCAATAATGCCATCAGCGGCATGTGATGCCCCCGGTGTGTCACCGCGTGCAGAGTCACCTCGTGGGGCGTCCGGTATGATCGTGTATAGGTAACCCGACTGGGCGTAGATGAGATCAAACTGTTGGGCTTTGAGGATGGCCTCTTCTTCAGATTGGGGTCTTTCAGATGCTACATCCTTCGCAATGAGAGGAAGGAGGGATTTTAGAAACCAATCTAGGAAGATTCGGTCGTCTAATTTGATTTTGCATAGGCTTCGGCGCCGACGCCAATCATGAATATGGTTAGTGATATGCGTGGCCGTGTTTTGTCTGCAAGATAGTAGGATCTCGACGCCCGCATCATAGCGGACAGGTAACTGAAAGAACTGTAGGAAGGTCGAGGCAAGGGAGGTAAATGTGGAATGCGTCCCATGGGGTTGCTCGATATACCATTTGGCTGCAGAGCCAGTGAAGGTGCGTTGTAGAAGCCGAAGGCGGATTGAGTCGTCCACTATGGAGTTGGAGGAACACCATAAATGGAAGGACATGATGTGGTTCTGGGGGTCCTCTCCTGCCTTACCCTCAAACTTAGGGATGTCAGAGGGGAGTTTGGTGGGCATTTGAGGCCACGCCGGATCATGTCTGATGGGGTCATTTGTGAGCCTAGCTAAATCTGGCAGGTTCAGACTTGCCATGTATGGTAGACTAGCAGATGTGGTGACTGGAACTGGGACATCCCTGGCCATAGTGGTATGGTGTAGGGGTCCAGTAGCGCCTAAAGGTATGCTAGGTATGGAGGGTATATGCCCTCCAATAGGTGTAGTCTGGTATGGGCCAGCGCCTCCAAGTGCAACTTGGGTTACACTTGGGTTAGGAATCGCACTAGGGATTCCTGGGATAGCACTTCCAAGTGCAACATGGGTTGCACTTGGGTTGGGAATCGTACTAGGGATTCCTGGGATGGGGTTTGTGGAAACCAAAGGGGGTATGACCCCCATGTTGGGTATACCCATGACAGGTGGTGGCCCTGTGTTAGGCATTCCTAAATGTGGAGTGTTACCCGTATTGGGCATACCCAGAGGGGTGGTTGTTGCCGTGGATGGTACTACAGCAGAAGGGTCTGCGGATGTCTGACCTATGGTAGTTGTAAATAGTGGATCAAATGGTGTTCCAGACATAATGGTGGTTGGTGGTAACTCTGTGGGGTTTTCGGATTCTACCTCCAAATCAAAGGTGAAGTGAGGTGTGTCAGAATCGGATGACTGCCTAATTGAGTGACGATGTGTCGAATCAAGGGATAAGGCTCTGCGTCCGTGACGTGGAGATCCAAGTGGACTAAACTCTGGGAGTTCGCCCTGTAGACGACGAGAGCGTCTAAAATTCTCAATGGTGAGAATATGTGTTTGGGTAAAAAAATTTATTTAAGTATCAGGTGGTGATATATATAAAAGACTCAAAACCCTAATGCAACCAAGGGTGCAAGAAGGGGAGTGAAAAAAGAAGGCTCTCAGGCCAAAAATCAATCCTCAAAAAAGGCACTTATTCTAGCAGTTGTGCTACAATAAGTGGAGGAATGCAACAACTGGTCAGAATACCAACATGCAAGCGGCTCCTAGAAAAAATAGGTGTAACTAGACCACAGGTAGGTTGAAATCATGCAAACACCTAATCTAAAAGTATTGTGACTCAAACAGACGATATCCTCTGCAAGGTGATGAAATCCAAGTCAGACAATATGAATGTTGAGACAACGGCTAGATATCCCCCTACCGAGAGGGACACCGGGTAATCAATCCTAAAGACAGGCTACTAGGATACTCCGTTCATGTCGCGTCGAGAAAAGGTAAATCTGCCGTTTGGTCCTTTGATCGCAATATCCCAATACAGGGATATCTCGAGAACTGCGAATGGTAGCCCTTCGGTTACTGAATGGATTTCGGTATTCCACTCAGGCTTTCGGAACCATCCTCGCGACTTCAACCCTCCTAAGGGAGAGGCCTTCCCACAAACCGGTTGTGACCGCGCCAAAAAGTACTAAGAGATTTTAGCTCCCTAATTGGACAACTTCTATGTCTCAGATGTAAGAACTGAGGGGTGTTATTGGAACACCTATCCCCCCAATACTACCTAGCTACAAGAATTCTTTTAGTGTTCCCCAAGTGGGGTTAAGAGTGTGTTCAAATTAGGGTACATTTTAAGGCTTAGTTCAATTAAGTGATCGTGTGAGTGCACGTGAGGTGTTGTAAACTGAACTTGAAAAAATTAAATGCTTTACAGGAAATTTTCAAAAAATAAAGGATTTTTCGAAAATAAAAAGCAAATATTTATGACTTTTTTCACTAAAAGGAATTTAAATGCCTTTCAAAAAATAGCTCAAAAAACAAAGGATTTCTTGGATTTATGAAAGCAAATAATAGACTTCTTTTTAAAAGAAATAAATGGATTTCTTCGTTTCAAGAAAAAATTGCTAAGGGCAAGATTTTTAAAGAAGTAAACAGGAAAAAATTTGAATCTAGATGAAAATGCAAAATGAGTCTTTCTTTCACTTTCTTGAAAATTTTTAAAAAGATTTCTAGATATGCACTTTAAATAGTAAAAAAAATTTCAAAGCTGTCAAATATGCAGAATTTAATACTGTAAAAAATGTGCTATGGGAAGAAAGTACAGTAAAAAAAAAAAAAAAAAAAAAAAAAAAAATCGGGATGGCCGAATGAAAAATTCAGCCGCGCGGGTTTTGACAGAAAAGCCGCGATGGACCGCGCGGGTTTTGGTCGCACAGTCGTGCTGGACCGCGGGGGTTTTGGCCACACAGTCGCGATGGACCGCGCGGGTTTTAACCGCACAGTCGCGATGAGCAGCGCGGAAATCGGCCGCGACGCCGCGGTGTGCAGCGCGGAAAAACGCAGAAAGGTCGCGATGGACCGCGCGACTGTCTGGCAAAAAGCCGCGATGGACCGCGCGGAAAAACGCAGAAAAATTGCGATGGACCGCGCGACTGTCTGGCAAAAAACCGCGATGCGGAAGCCGTGCACGGAAATCGAGAAACGAACCCGAAAATTGAAAATTTCGGGCTGTTTATGGGGCCAAAACTCAGAGCAGCAATGGATCTGCTGTCTAAGATGGCAGATCTATGGATCTAAAGGTTAAAAACTCATAAAAAACTAAGATTAAAGGCAAAACTAGAGATCTATAGTTCAAACCAAAGCGGAGTCGCCAAAAACTGTTGGCCCGGTTTTGCAACCAGGCTTAGTGCTATGGGCACCTGCTAACTAGTAGCAGCAGTTTCAATGGAAATAAATAACAATAAACTAATTAAACAAGACTAATCATGGATCTAAGCAAAGATATTAAGCAAATAACAAAGATAATTTAAAATCAAGAACAAGAACATATAAGAATAATAAATTTGTATTGAAAGAATGAGGCAAGCAAGTGCTTGCGGAATCAATACCTCTAATGGTGAGGTTGAATGGCTCCAAGGATGAGCAACTCCAATCTCCAATGGTCTCTTCTCCAATGTGGTTTGCAATGGCTAAAATGCTCGGGGGAGATTTCAGCAGCATAAGGATGAGATAATGGATGGATGTGAAATGAGGAGCCCCTACCACCTTTTTATAGGTTTTGGTGGTGGGAAATACCATTTGTGGTTTTGTGGAAACCAAATGGTATTGACCAACATGGTTTAGGTACTTTTCCCTCCTTTTTCCTTTTTTGAATAAAAATAATATTTTAATTCCCTTTTTAATATTTTTGGGAATTTGGACCCTTTTTGAGGGTTTTTTATGATTTTCTTGGAAAAATAATCTTTTTTAATGGAAAAAGGGGTGTACTGAGGTCTTTTGGTGACCTTTTGTTGGTTTCAGAGGCTCAGATGGTGAAAAAGTGGACAAATGGGTCATGTGAGTAAGGGAGTGAGCTGGTGAGCACTTTTTAGGTGTTAACACTCGCATGCTAAACATTTGGTTAGACTATTTGAATCCATCACACTCATAAATGTCCCCAAGAGTTTTAATGTTGTGGCATATCAAATGGTTATTGACATTCTAGAATGGCACATTGCTTATCATTATCAAGAAAATTAATTATTTTCATACATAAGCACAACACATTGCATCCATATGTAGATAACCATCATATAAATGACCCAAAAAATACATAAAAATTTCGCATCCACATGAATACATATATATATATATATACATACATACATATATATATATAAGTTTGTCCAAAAAAATACATATTCATGTCTCCATCTCGGAGCCCCAACAAATCTGTAAAGTAAATACATAAGTCCAAATGTTCCATGCTCATCGCATGGGGGGAAGCTCTCTGCACTATTGATTAGTCATGTTATACCTCCATATTTCACAGTGTCGCATCTTCACCATAAAAATAGTTGATGACACTTCCCCTACTGCTTAAAACACCTAGAAGAGAAAATTGATGAGTGATCCTTGAAGACAAACCTATCCTGTCAAGAATCAACCCAGCTGAGACTTCATATACCTACACTACCGCGCCTTGCTCCAGCTTAGGTGCACGGTAGTCCACACTACCACGCTATGCTCTTTCTCTGACATGCGGCACTACCGCGCTATGCTCAGTTTAATAGGCGCAATAATCCCTTTTTAGCCTTTTTTCCATGGCTTGTGGGATCTTGATCTTCGAGAGATGTTTTAGGATTGGTATCCCTAATTTGATCCTAACTCACCTTCTCAGATTAGTGGGCCTGATCCACTAAACATTCCCAAGATACATTCTTCTCTCTTGATGGTTAACCCTACTACACACTATAAGAGAGAGGCATTCCATGAGCAAAGGGGAGGACTCTTGGAGACATCAAACTTATGATCTTGAATCTTTGTGGAGATAGCTAGAGGAAAAAGCACTTGGAGATGGGAGTTGGCTTGGATATCAAGCAACCATTGTAAGTGGCTTCAAGTTGGTAATAGAACATAAATTGTCTTGTTTCCCTAATCATATGTGTTGATTTTGTTTCAATTATATGGTTTGTATCTGTTATAGATTTAGATTCTAACTCATATTTAAAGTTGCTAGAGAATTGTATATGCTTGTATCTTGGTTTCATTCTGACAGGTTCATTCGCGAGGACTTGGAAATTGGAGCGACCATTAAGACGAGCAATTGAATTGAAGGTCAGTTAGATCTCTTCCGTTTCTTTCAACAGTTTAATCTTGAAATGTTTGTTTAGATCTAGGAATTCAAGGTAGCATTTGTTATCCTTTTGTCTTAGTTTAGAGTCACTTAAAGTCTACTTTAACCTAAGAGAGTTTATACCTATCCGTAGGGAGAAATTTCTACAACAAAGAATGGCGACTCTGCTAGTTTGAACCCCATTTGATTGATTCATTTCACTTTCAGTCATTTTTTATTGTGATTCTTCTTTCTCTTTAAACCAGTAATGAATTTTGGTCTCCTTGACCTTTATTCTCCCCTTCTCTCTACATCTTTCCTCCCTCTATGATCAGTAAGTCCTCTAGGTCTGCAGCAACCCTGAAAAATTCAATCTTTATTTCAAAAGTTGCGTTTTTCCATCCTTTGCAACAGTACCATGCCCCCACCACTGTCTACAGCATGGTAGTACCCGCGTACCCAGCACTCTTACCAGAGCGGTAGTGTACTAGTACCGCGCTCTAGTCTGTTCCTACCACGCGGTAGTGTCTGCATTTTTTCATTTTTTCTTGCCGGCTTGGTTTCCTGAGTCTTTTTTATTTTCTCTGCTTTAGTTTGGTGTTTTCTGTTGCTTATTACTATCTTGTTCATTACACAGTCTTTGTGGTTTGTTTATTTCTCTTGTGAGCTTGATTATTTTATGAGTTAGTGGCATTACTTGCACATTGGGTCACCCCTTTAGTCTAATTGCATTGGCTTGATCTTCTCATCACAACCAAACCATTACTACTGTCCTCTTTTTACTGGATCGTGTATCTTTCATAATCACATTGTTTCCATTATTATCATTAAAATCTATATTGAAAATTATCATTGGAGAACATTTGTGTTGTTTGGATTGAAATGATCGAGCAGTATTATTGTGCATTAGGAAGTGAACCCTTTAAATTTGCCACATAAATTCTCATTTTTTGAAGCATCCTAGTTGCAAGATCAGTGAATTGGAACGAAGTGTTTATTTCAGTTTGGCTCTACTTAGAAAAAGAAAACAAAATTTTTTGTTTTGAAGTGGTTTTTAATTGCTTGTGAAAGTTTCGTGCATTTATGATCGAAGAACTCTCTCTCTTCCATAGCTAGTTTTCATCAAATACAAGGCTTATTTCGATTCATTCTCACTTGCATGGTTTGGGTCATCACAACACCACCAAGTTTCACGTCCATTTACCCGATTGAGTAATACAACCAATAAAATTAATCTCCCTAACTAAACCAACATTAACCTCACTTGACGAAATCAAAAGAATTTGGTAGTTAGGTATGACACCGGGGATAGGCATCAAAATAATTCCCCCTTGTCATTTTCATCTGAGACAGTTGTTGTCCTCTAGGGAACTAAAATCCTCTAGTATTTATTGACATGGTCATAGATCAGTTTGTGGAGGGGCCTCCTGACTGTTTTTAACTTTCAGGGGTTAAACCACCGCGAGATTGAGAACCAGACGGACTCTGTGGAATTCCGCACTCCACTTAGCCCTAAGGCAACATCGATCATTGTCTTCCTTATATTCATAGTAATGCAAGGGTGATAAGGAAGAAGCGCCGAAAACCTTTTCCAACGTGTCATGAATGAGGTAGCTTAGTGACCTTTCTACTAGGGCTCTTTTACCCAGGATCCCTTTCGGTAGAGGGATATCCTTCTCATATTGGTCTCTCACGTTGTATTGTTCGACTTGGATTTCATCACCTTGTGAAGGATACAACTTGTTGAGGTCTCCAGCTTTTAGTTAGGAGTTTGCTTGTTATCTCATCTTTATAGAGGGTCATTTTTTCTTTTTAGTGACTGCTTGTTGGCATTCTGGCCATTATTTTTCTCAGCTCGCTTACTGAGACACCAGTCTCAGTATAGATTTTAGAGCTTGCTTTTTGGCCTGTGAGCCTTGCTTTTTCTAGCTCCTCTTTTGCACACTCGGCTACATTAGATTTTTTGAGTTCTTTGTTACGAGATTGCCCTTGGATTTCATATTCCTGCCATTATGTCAGAACCACCATGGAGATCACAATGAGTACAGGGAAAAATCCCTCCACCACCACCACTGTCGCGGACCTCCGGTCCACCTGCATCATGTATTCCTGCCCCTCCTAGCCGTTGTGCCAGTTGAGGGAACATTCCACCGTCGATACGCACTACATCTTCAGTTCCGCCTGTAACCGTTACTCACAGCACAGTCTCAGAACCTCTTGCAGTTTCTGTAACCACTAGTACATCTGAGATTCCCACTATCACTTCACCCACTGTTATTCCATATATATCTGCCACAGTGGACAACATTACAGCGGATGAATCTAGTATAGCCCAAAATACTAGACCGGAGGCCATCCTCCTCCCCGATGTCAACACCTCCCTTCCACCATAAAATTTCTACGATGACACGGAAAGATCTATTGGCACCACCCAAGGATCCGACCAGGATATATCTAGCTTGATTCCAGTCCCGGGAGAGTACGTCAAAATTATCAAAGACACTCAACTTCCTGATACACCTTTCGAACCTGACTATGGCTTTATCACTCCCCAGGTGGAACTTCCACCTGTCACACCATCTAGCGTTCATCCATAGGAAACCAATTCTTCCAACAACGTACCTTGTACCGTATCTCTCCCCAACCTCCCTTCGGGACATGAGATCATGGCCTCCATTCAGTCTAGTATGGTTAGTCTAGCAAATTCCCCGTTAGCGTCGGCACAGTTTAAACGTGACACAGAGAAAATGCTCTCAACGGCTTCTAGATATCCCCCTGTTACCTGTCCTCCCGACTATCAGGATCCCAACATCCCGTCTAGCACAGAGTTTCATCACTCCTATGCAGATGGCTCTGGACCTTTAGATGTTACTATACCTATGTTCCCACCAGACCCCGAAAAGCCTTTTTAGGATACGAACCCGGACCCAGTCTTCAATGGTCCTCCTATTGTTGAATACGCTATGGACAACACCCCCGATACCCCTCGGTTAAATTCCCCACATCTGCTGCCATCACCCATGTTTGGCGCACATTCTATGAGGGATAACCCAGTTTTTTCTCTGTCCTCACCCGTCACATATGGAAGACCCCCTCCACAAATCCGCACTTTTGGCGCCGTTGGCCAATCGACACTATCGTATTTGGCTAGTGTCGGAAGAACACCAAGTCATACCACTGGATCATCCATATTGACCGAAGGTTCACCTTTGGCCACTATCTACACTATCTCAGGAGGTGGACAACTGACTGCCATGATCCCCAATCCCAACAACCAAACCCCTCCTAGCGGGCCATCAACCCAACCTACCGGAGGACAATCCTTTGTTGGGAACCCCGTTCCTAGTCAACAACCTCCTCCTATAGGGCCATCTAACCCATTTGCTAGAGGGAAACCCATCAGCACCATCCAACAACCCCCCCAACCAACAGCATTTGCTCAGTATGGTATGTACAACACACTTGGCAGTGGACAACCTTATACCGGTTTCCCAACCGGGCCTCATCTTCAACATCCCTCATTAGGTACGCTTCCTTCTTGGGGATCTCAAATCCCACAGAGTGGGGGGTACTCATTATTTGGAAACTGGAACCTAGCTGGGGGGCAATCTTAGATTCCCCCCAACTTGAACTTCGGCCTCCCTTATCCTTCAGCTGCTACAACTCCATGGAACCCATCCCTTTAATTTCCACATCTTCATCAAGGAGGAACGAACATTCTATGGACACCACTGTCGCAGCCACCCCCCAACCCTGCTATGGGAAACCCTCCACTTACTCAATATAGTGGTAACATTCCTAGAACACAACAACTTTAGGGAACCTTTCCCCAACCAGGAGCAACAACCATTCCTGGGTTACAACAACCCCAGGGTACCATAACTACCATCCCCACTCAGCAGAAAATCCAACAACCGGTTACCACTGTGATTCCTAGTCAGGTAATGACTTCCAACACTCAACCGGTTAACCAGATGGCCTACTACCCACAGAACTTCCAGCAGTACCCCGTAGGAAACACATATGGGTATAACACGCAGCAATATACTATGCAAGGCCCCCCAGGTTTCTCTGCACCATACGGTTATTACTCATACCCGCAGACCAATCGTCAACTTCCCTTTTTGGCCACGCTAGACTTACCTGATTTGTCAAGGATCATTAACGATCCTATATGGCATGAACCTCACTGGTCACCCATTCCAGCCAAACTTCCATTGGACATTCCTAAGTTCGATGCTAAGCCCGGGGAAGACCCCAAGAACCACGTAATGACCTTCCATCTTTGGTGTTCATCCAACTCCTTGATGGACGATTCCATTCGACTACAACTCTTCCAGCGTACGCTTACCGGTACGGCAGCAAAATGGTACATCGAGCTGCCACAACACTCTTTCCACAATTTCAACACCTTGGCTATGTAGTTTTTGACCCATTTCCATCTCCCCATCTGGTATGAGACTGGAACAAAACTGTTAACCTCATTGCGTCAAACCACTTCTATGCACATTTCAGATCACATCCATGAGTGGCGTCAACGCTGTAGGCTAATCAAGGCACCCATTCCAGATTAGCTACTTGCTGATTGGTTCACAAAGTCATTCTTGCCTCCCATAGCTAGGGATATCGCTATGCGTGGGCCAGTTACAGAAGAACAAGCCATCTCGGCAGCCCAGTACATGGATTTGGTATATACCCAATCCGGCACTTTACACGAACTTCTTCCCCATGCTGCCTGCGTTACCACTGATCCAACGAAACCTGCCACTAAACCCCCCATTGATGGTATTGTCGGTTCAGTCAAGGCCCATCCTACCACCAACTCGACGGGGAAACAAGCTTCTGCTTCCCCTGCTCTATCTCAGGCTGCTTCAAAAGCCACTACTTCTCCTGCTATCTCCTCTGAAGTGAACGCAATTCAATCTACGTCACAACCATCCGGAGGAAAGAAGAAGAACAATCGTGGTAAATCCAAGAAGAACCAACAGGAGAATCCCAAGCCACAACCCACCCACAACGACCCGAAACCACATCGGAAGGCTAAGTTTCCCTGCCTAATTTGTCAAGACGATCACTACACGCGTGACTGTCCCTACAAGGATGAAGTCAACAAATTCGTTAAAGGATCTTCTCGCCCGGCAGTGTTAACTGACCCTTTCCCTCAGCAGCAACAGTAGATGGTTGCCTAAGAAACCCCACAAGGGGGCAACTCGAGCAACCCAACTCACGGAGAGACGTCCGCAAATCGCGAAATCCTGATGACGAGTAATGAGGAGATTCATATAACCACTCGTTCAAAGACATATGATAACCCTCCAAGTTCAAACAAACAGTCAGAGACAGCCAAAGGCAAATCTCCTGTTGAAGATCCAACTCCTACCCCTCCCCCTAACATCCATCTCCATATCGAGAGACCACTTACGGACACAGTGCTACGCCCACCCAAGGGCACCATACGAAAGGCGACATTTAATCCCAATGCGCGAGCTGCCCAAAATTACAACATTGTTGAGGATTTAGCTCAAGCACCTTGCGCCATGTCGACTCTTGAGGTTCTTCAACAATACCCTACGCAGCGTAGAACCTTACTTTCAGCACTGGGGGTAATGGACCCAGATACTTCAAACACTATTATGTTTAACTTGGAGTATGCCAAACCTCGGCTTTCTCACTAGTTAGCCTTCCAGGTTCATAAAAAAATACGTGGAAATAGCATCCATTGCACTATTTTAGACGAAGGTACCTCCACGTCGATCATGTCTTTGAATTATTGGAGAGCCTTAGGCTCACCCGAAGACACGATGTCTCCCACTACTCTCAGGGCATTTGATGGACACGATTTTCAACCTTATGGACTCATTCCCGCAATTGGTGTTGAAATGGGGGGCAAAATAGTATCCGTACACATCGAAGTCATGGATGCACCATTAGATTACAATCTTCTACTTGGTCGGAACTAGTTTTACGCCATGACCGCCATACCATCTACTGTCTTCCAGATTGTGCAATTTCCTCATGAAGGGAAAATTGTCACCATAGATCAACTTGATTACTGTATCCCAGACTCTCATCTGAACTCTGCCAACACCGTCCCATTATTGGATCAGCCTTGGTAACGGTTCCAAGACGTTGGCGTTGGTCTTATGAAGGATTCTTCCCTTATTAGAGTTTTCCCAGAGTTGGGGCCCCATGTTCAACCAGTCAACATGATTTCATCAAATTTCACCCCTTCCAATGATTCATGGGTGATTCCGAGTCTCGTTGAGATTGAAAACTACAGCAACTCCATGCCTTTGAATAGAAACCTCACAGCATACGAAGCGATCCAGTCAACCACCGATTGGGTCGATTGTCCTACCCATCACACCGTGGCACAGCTCTCGTCTGAGACTCATTAATCCCCACCACTTATTGATCCTCTCACTTTGATTTTTCCCACTGAAGAATCAATTATGGAGGTTATGTGCGGTGATGAGCCACCATGGGGATATTTTCATCATCGATCTTCATTCCCCACCATTCAGACGCTTGATCCTGATACAAAATCCAACCCTTCACTTGGAATGGTTCAAACCAAGTTTCCCACTTCCCTCGACAAAGTATTTTCCGAAGGAAACTTGGCTAACCTTATGGAAACCACTCCCATAGACATTTCAGTGAAGCCTGGTATCGTGGAAAACATTCATATTGGAAAAACATGCAATCCCCTCGAAATGGAGTTCTACACTGCCTACTTTAAAACCTTCCGTGATGTTTTTGCTTGGAGTTATGAAGAAATGCCAGGAATAGATCCCTCGATTGTGGTCCATGAAATTCCAACCTTCCCTGGCACCCAACCTATTCGGCAGAAACTTCGACCTGTCCATCCTCGTAAGGCAGCTGCTATTAAAGCAGAAGTTGAAAAACTTTTGCGTGCTGGTTTTATCTATCTTGTCCCATTGACAAAATGGGTATCTAACATCGTTCTCGTAGCCAAGAAATAGGGAACGATTAGAGTTTGTGTCGATTACCGCGACTTGAACAAAGCTTGTCCAAAGGACAACTACCCAACTCCATTCATCGACCAAATCATCGATAACTGCGCCGAGAGTGTCATCTTTTCATTTATGGATGGCTTTTCTGGCTATAATCAGATCAATATCCGCCCAGCTGACCAGCATAAAATAGCCTTTATCTGCCCTTGGGGGATTTTTGCATATCGAAAAATACCTTTTGGCCTTAAAAATGCCGAGGCAACTTTCCAACGGGCGATGTTGTACGCATTTCATGATATCAAACATATTGTAGAACCATATCTTGATGATCTTCCCACTCATTCTCAGACCCGGGATGACCATCCTGATCACTTAGGTGCCATTTTCGAAAGGTGTCGTCGCTACAATATCCATTTGAATCCACATAAGTGCGTCTTTTGCGTGGAAGCCGGAAAACTTTTGGGATTCATAATCTCCAAAAGTGGGATACGCTTAGATCCTGCAAAGGTAGAAGCTATCTTAGCCTTGCCTTCCCCCACGAACATCCCAGAACTTCAAATTTTGCAAGGGCATGCAAACTTTCTACGCCGTTTCATTTGTAATCTTTCCGAGATAAAAAAAGGATATATGAGGCTTCTCAAGAAGAACACTCCCTTCATCTGGGGCGACGAAGCCCAACGTTCCTTTGATAATCTAAAGGTGGCCTTAACTAAATATCTTGTGATTCAACCCCCCAATTACACACGGGATTACATTCTTTATCTCGCAGCTTCGATTTCCACCATCGGTATGGTGCTAGTCCAGGAAGACCATAACGACATAGAACATGTGGTATACTATCTTAGTAAGAGTCTTCTCAACTCCGAAACGCGTTATTCACATGTTGAAAAACTGGCTCTGGCAACAGTTTTCACTATCCAGAGGTTCCGTCATTACATTCTACTCCACTGGACCACTGTTATAGTAGATTTCAATCCAATGTATTATATCCTCACGCATCAAGTGCTTGGGGGAAAATATTCTCGTTGGATCGTCATCCTATAAGAGTTTGACTTGGAATTTGCCAAAGCCAAGTCCAAGAAGTCTTTGGTCTTTGTTGAGTTGATTTGTAACTTGCCCCATGTTACCAAGCAATCCAAGCCCATCGATTCTCTTCCTAATGAATCGTTGTTCCTCATTAGCACGTCTGATCCATGGTACGGGGATATTTTATTATATCTCCAAACCCAACGTTTCTGCCCCAACCTCACTCGCGATGAACGTTGACGTATCCGACATCACGCCAGGTACTACTTCATAGTCAACGATACCCTTTATCAACATGGTGTCGACACTGTTCTTCGACGCTGTTTGACTTTAGATGAAGCGGAACGTGTTCTTAATGACTGCCACGCTGGAGCATGTGGTGGTCATCTCTCTGGGATGGATACGACCCAGAAAATACTGCGAGCGGGATATTTCTGGCCCTCGATTTTCAAAGACTGCATTGAAACGGTCAAGAAATGTCCACCCTGTCAATTCTTTCATAATAAGACATGCTCACACCCTAATCCACTCCATCCTGTTATTGTCGTCGGCCCCTTTTCCAAATGGGGCATAGATTTCATGCACTGTAAGCCCACTTCAGCCGGGGGGCATAACTATGTCATAGCAGCTGTTGACTATTTCACAAAATGGATTGAAGCGATGCCTACTTATGGTGAGGACGACAAAACAGCAGCACAATTCATATTCAATCACATTATAGCTAGATTTGGTGTCCCACAATCCATTGTGACCGATCATGGCTCCCACTTCAGGAACCATATGATTGAGGAACTAAGTGCCAAGTTGGGTTTCCACCATGAAAACTCAACCCCATACTACCCACAGGCTAATGGCCAAGTTGAAGCCATTAACAAAGTTCTGAAACGAATGATTCAGCGTATTGTGGGTACTCATAAATCCAACTGGCACTCAACTCTATTTTCAGCACTCTGGGCATACCGAACCTCAGTAAAAAGTGCTATTGGGTTTACACCATTCCAACTGGTGTATGGCTTGGAAGCCATTTTACCGATTGAATGTGAAATTCCATCACTTAAGATAGATATAGAGCTACTTCCCCACACCACTTCCGAAGAGGAACGGTTTCTATACCTAGCCAAGCTAGATGAAACCCGCCGCGACGCTGCTTTAGCCAACGAAGCTCATAAAAAATGCGTCAAAGCATAGTATGACAAATCCGTTCAACCTCGGGTTTTCAATGAAGGTGACCTTGTACTCACATATGATCAAATGCATGATAAACTTGGAAAGGGAAAGCTAGAATCTATGTGGTAGGGCCCCTTTGTTGTAAAACATGTCTTGGAGAAAGGAGCCTATGAACTCGTCGATTGTGATGGCACACCATTGGCACAGCCCCGCAATGGGCTGTACCTCAAATGCTTCTATGTGTAGGGTTATCCCGCACAAGATACTTTTTGTACATAATGTACCTAGCTTGTTTTCACTCATCTTTTGGGTGTGCACACACGGACCTCATGTATCCATTCTTACCTTGACTTGTGATTTTATTCGCAGATGTCTGCCTACTTCGGATTCGCTGATGGTGCAAGCCGACATACCCGGAACCTCGCTTCCACAGCATGGGTAATCTATTCTCCCACTGGCGAGTTTCTATCTTCAAGAACCAAATGTTTGGGTCCTGCAACTAACAATATCGCAGAGTACCATGCAGTCATCGGACTCTTGACGGAGGTTGCTTCCCTTGGAATTGACTCCCTATCAGTCTTTTTAGACTCCCAACTCGTGGTTTCTAATATGAATCGTGTTTACACAGTTCACGATCCTATCCTACTTTGTTTATTTCGAAGGGTACGCCCTCTTGGAATGATCTTTTAATTTTATTTCATATCAACACATACCAAGGGAATTCAATTGTATAGCTGATTCATTAGCTTATTACATTTTGGATTGGCATCTTTCCCATACATAAAAACACATCACAAAATAAACACACAAGTCATTGTAAATAAAAAGGTCATAAAAGTAGGTCCATATATATATCACTGTATATAAAAGTGTTTTTTCAAATACATAAATTTTGTGTTTTAAAGACAAAATTTGGGACCTAATCCCATACAAAAATTTGGCTCTCAAATCCTACATATCGTATACATGCCGCAAAAAGATAAAAGCTACCATCTAAGGAGATATAGGGGATCTATCATGTTCCTCCTCAGATTCCTCATGTTGCTGATGATAACAAACTATAGCCCGAGCCACCCTACGGAGGAGTCGGCCAATACGCCTAGGCACACCTATGGTATGCCACTGGAGATGCAAAGGGATGTCATCCATCCTCATAGCGGGGACACCGTGGGTTAAACCCTGTAGGTTCCTCTCTATCTCCTAGACCCCTCCCACCTCATCCTTGTCTTCTTCCTCGTCCGGAGCGACTCGGTGATCAACACCACCTCGGCGTAACGATGAGTACCCTGCTGGTCTCTGTGGTCCACGATCTGCGACATGCACACGTATATATATTAAAGTCTTTTACACATTCTAAAAAACAATAAAAATTATATATTGAAAAAAAATAAAAAATAAAAAAAACATTTATGAAGGTCATACCTGAATTGTCCCAATCCTCATCTTCCGGCAGTTCCAATTCTATGTCCTCGCGGAATTCCACCCCTGCATAGGGGTAGTCATCGATCATCACAATCTGTTCCTCGAGCCACGAGAAGAAATCCTCACTGAAAGCCAAACTCTGCGGTCCTCCAAGTCGTCCTGCGTAATCGCTCCATCGAGCCATCCATGGCTCGATGGGTGGACGGGGGGGCATGGTCAGCTGTGGGCGCAACAATGGAACCCTCGCCAAGAAGAAGGTGACTAAGATGCTCCCATACCCAAATTGAGAGTTCTCTCCAAGCCTACACTTGTTCACTTGCTCTTTGAGGTTGGTCAATACTACCTCACACCAATTGAATATTGTTCCTGCCATGCAATCCACTGCAAGATTCATCTGTGTACGGGATGCCTGATGGGGACCCATACTCCCTGCTGCATGTGTGATGGTGAACAACACGGTTTTTAAAGGAAGTTCTACAATGTCCTTAATGACCACCTTGCCGCTTTTCTTCCCCGAACCATGACGGCAATAACGAGCAATTAAAGCATCATTGCTCGCCTCCGAGGCTGTGAACCCAGTAAAACTCACCCGAATCCTCTTTTCAAGAGGCCCGTCAGAAAATAAATGTCCTCGAGTTCAATCTCGAGGGTGTGTTCTCTCACTCGAAAAGCTTGAATGTCGGGGGTCCCACATTTGGATAATGTGGGTGAGAAGTTTTTCCTGCTTACGGATACCTTTGGTCTTGAAGAATTTCAACAAACCACATTCCCGCAATGCAGTCAAGGTCTCTTGGTCATCTTCGGCCAACAAATCATCCGCTTCATGCTCTCTTTCTTTCCATTGGACCATTTTGCTCCAAACAAGTTGCAGACACTTGCAAAAGGTCATAGGAAACATTCATTAATCATTTAGCAACTTGATCTCAGCTAAAAATTTGAGAAAAAACTAATTTTTTCATCTTAAAAATCGCCACTATCGTGCCTAGGGGAAATGCGCCTGCGCGGTACTGTACAGTACCGTGCCCCTGTTTAACTATACAGCACGGTACTGTTGCACAGTACTGCGTTTCCCGATATAGCTCCCACGCGGTACTATGGAAGGCGAAAATTGCCTAATAGGGCTCGCCTAAAAAATTGTTTTTTCCCTACTGAAATCAAGTTATTCATATATGAAATAAAAGAGGGGCTTGAAAGCTCTTATCTGGCACAGACGGCTGTTGAAACGGTGCTCCGGATCTCCAGATATGAACTCTTGAAGTTTTTGCTCCTCAATGGGTAAAATATCCTCTTTTGGAAAATGCACAAGTGAAATGGTAACTTTCCATATTTACCCATCCTTTATATAACTTTTTCACTTATTTTTTACTCATTATTTTATCTGGTTAAATTAAAACCCATTTTACATTACTAATATCTGGTTCCATGAGCATTTGTTGACAGGGTCTCCTTTAAAAAATGTTCACACTGGCGTTCATTTATTGTTTGACCTTCATTTTGAGCCTACTTTATCTTTTTCGTGCTCTGGATTAAAACTTGAAAAAGATTCCAAGTGCTTTTACACCCGTGTCGTGCTTGTCAAACTTAAGTAAATGGTGTCGAGCTTAGTCAGCTTTACTCATGCTCATTAAAAGATGAGTAAAGTATTATCCTGGTTGTATTTTATTCTCTTTTCGGACCAAAATAATTCAAAATTACGAAAAAGACCATTGGAGTCCATAGTTAAGCTCTTTTCAGACTCCCTAAAGTTGAAAAGATTGCCAAGTGATTTTAACTCTTTCACACTTGTAAAAGTATTTGAAAGGCCGTCTATTCGGTGATAGGTTACCCCTTTTTCGGCCTATCTAGACTATTTACGAGAAATGTATACCTCGATCAATTTTTGGCTGGGAGAGTTCTCTCAGGAATTGTTTTACACTTTTTCAGGATCGAGGGACTAAATTTACGAAAAAGTACACTTTGGAGCCTTCTTTAATTTTTTCAGGCTCTCTAAATGTGAAAAACTACCGAGTTTTCCTTCCTTGGACTCGTTAAAATTTGACATCGAAGGACCCACTTTGGGATGAACCCCTCCTTTCTCAGGTTCGTAAAACATGTGAGATTGGACTCATCTATGAGATGAGCTATACCGAGCATCTGTTATCCTCTTCAAGCTCGAAAAACAACAAAGAGGTACTCGTCTATCATGTCGGGGGAATATGGGAAACAAGTCAAGTTTATTTTGGCAGCTTGTCAATCGTTACCTTTGAACATGGCATGCATCTGTCCCTTGTCTATTTTGGGTATCTATTTTCGCTGAGTTGTGGTCATCATCCTGAGTTGTCTCTCTAGCCACGAGCTTGCTCATTCGGTGTCTATCCTCTGCTATCAATAATCCCTGTTGCCAAGTCCTGTTACATGTCATTATATGTTCAAAGGGTTGCATTGTTCAGAGTCATTCATTGTGTCAGACCTCCGATGTGTCAGTACATGTTCCATTGTTTAATCATCCTATACTATCTTTCGTTCCGATTTCATGTCGATGATGTTGGAATCATTATGGCCCACCTTCGACGAGTCTATTCCCGTCAACTCCAAATCACTATTCGGGAATTGGACTTAAGGATCAACCATTAGTACCATGGTACTTGCATGCCTCAATGGTAGGTTTCCTCGTGTTCGACAGTAGGTTTACATCATTGACCTCTGATCTAATGATCTCTCAAATGCTTGACATCAACCCATTCATTCACATTCCGTTGAGATGTACTACAGATACCTTGGGGATCATTGTCATCATTGGTAATTTCCCTCGCATTTGTTAACGGTTCACATCATTGACCGGTAATCAAATGGTTTCTACCATGTTCAACTTCAACACTTTGTAATCACATGGCTAGATTTGTATCATTCGCGAGTGAGTAGAAGATCCTGGGCACACCTTTGTATCTTGATTGCGTCCAGGTTGTGATGGAGATGTCCTTTGCGTTGTCACACAGATCCACTTTTGTATTGGTCGTGGTTGTGTCATTACTATCTCATGGATCTATGCTTGTTCATAGTAGCCATGATTTGTCTACAACCTATATCATCTCAGTACTCATGGATCTGCAATGTATTGGTCGGAAGCCATGCTTTGAGTCAATTGTTTCCGAGCATGGGAATGCCCGCCTCGATGGTATATATGACATTTTGTTTATGTTTCAGCTCCTTGTTGCTCTCCTCAATGTTATCTCCACACAGTATTTGTAAAGTCTTTCATCCATCAGTCCCTTCTGACCTCACACTTTAGGGGGCATCTATTATACCTCCATATTTCACAGTGTCGCATCTTCACCATAAAAATAGTTGACGACACTTCCCCTACTACTTAAAACACCCAGAAGAGAAAAATGACGAGTGATCCTTGAAGACAAACCTATCCTGTCAAGAACCAACCCAACTGAGACTTCATATGCCTACACTACCGCGCCTTGCTCCAGCTTAGGTGTGCGGTAGTCCACACTACTGCGCTATGCTCTTTCTCTGATATGCTGCACTACCGCGCTATGCTTAGTTTAATAGGTGTGGTACTCCCTTTTTAGCCTTTTTTCCATGGCTTGTGAGATCTTGATCTTCGAGAGATTTTTTAGGATTGGTATCCATGATTTTATCCTAACTCACCTTCTCAGATTAGTGGGCTTGATCCACTAAACATTCCCAAGATCCATTCTTCTCTCTTGATGGTTAACCCTACTACACACTATAAGAGAGAGGCATTCCATGAGCAAAGGGGAGGACTCTTGGAGACATCAAACTTATGATCTTGAATCTTTGTAGAGATAGCTAGAGGAGAAAGCAGTTGGAGCTGGGAGTTGGCTTGGATATCAAGCAACCATTGTAAGTGACTTCAAGTTGGTAATAGAACATAACTTATCTTGTTTCCCTAATCATATGTGTTGATTTTGTTTCAATTATATGATTTGTATCTGTTATAGATTTAGATTCTAACTCATATTTCAATTTGCTAGAGAATTGTATATGCTTGTATCTTGGTTTCATTATGACAGGTTCATTCGCGAAGACTTGGAAATTGGAGCGACCATTAAGACGAGCAATTGAATTGAAGGTCAATTAGATCTCTTCCGTTTCTTTTAGCAGTTTAATCTTGAAAAATGTTTGTTTAGATCTAGGAATTCAAGGTAGCATTTCTTATGATTTTGTCTTAGTTTAGAGTCAATTAAAGTCTACTTTAACCTAAGAGAGTTTCTACCTATCCGTAGGGATAAATTTCTACAAGTCATCAGAGTAGTGAAGGTCATGATCATTTGTCTCCTCATCCTCTTCATTGTCATCATGGATGCTAGGAATATGGCCTAGGATCTGGTCCTCGATAGTTCCAAAAACCACAACCATCCAATGCATTGTTCATACTATTGGAATCAGCCTTTCGAGCTCTTCTCGATTATGGGAACCTCTTTCCCTGATCAGGAGATCAGTTTTTGCGCCCTTTTCTTCCTGCCTCAATTTACATGCCATCAAGAAAATTTTCAATTTTCATATTGCTTAAGCTTCCAGTATATTTGATTTGGTTTCCACATGCAATCTGTTGCTTGGATACCATCTTTGTGTGCAGTTCCTTGCTATGATGAATTCCAAATATTTCCACCAGTCGCCCTCTATAGGTATAAAATATTAAGTGGCATATAGGCACACCCTCCATTTGATGCATCAAGCCTCCATGCACTATTTACACCTATAGGACCCCCCTTTGTCAGAGTAAGTGGCCCAACCTAGTCAGCTTTTCATTTTCCCTTACTCGATAGTAGAGCCTCCTGAACATGGTTTTCATCATAGAGCCCCTTGCTATTCGACACCCATGTTTTTCTTTCTTTATGTAGGACTGGGATTCATTTTAGTTTGCAATCTCATGCACTTAACTACATGTTACTTGATTCACATAGTGCATTGGTTGACCCCATGGACTCCCAGAATTTTGATCGTCTTGACACGTTAATGTTTCACGTTGCAAATTCACATTCATAATCCCATTGCTTCATCTATAATGTAAAATGTCACGTTAGTTTTCCACCATCTGTCAATCTACAAGGATATTACCATGAGTGTCCATCCCTATAGTTAAAAAAATAAAAATCCATTTGTTATCACTCCCTGCAATGGTCCCCATAAAACCATTACAATTACACACTTATCTCCTTGCCAATCTATTCAAAGAGACCATTTTTCCTCAACTACCATTTTTTATAAATGGTGCTTCTAAGCACCCTCTTTTCCCATATGCGAACGCATTTTGGGAAGCTATGATTTTTTGGAGTACTTATTAGTATTCTTCCTTCAGTGTGTTAAATATACAACATCAGGAGACATTCTTCAAACCAATCTTATTCAACCAAGATTGATCCTCCCGTATAGAGGTGAACACTTTGATTTCCTTCCGTGTAAAGGTTATTCCTCCCATATAGAGCAATTGATCAAAGTAATGATGTTGTAAAGTATTGTTGGACAAGGCTCTGGACTTGTGTGTCAAGTCATGATTCTTATGTGAACCTTATGTATAAAGGTATCCATGGGATGGACCTCCCGTATAGAGCTGGACCTTTCGTATAAAGGTCATGCTTTACTTGTTAAAAGCATTTAATGTTGTGTGATGTATTATTAACCATGGTCACCATATTTATATTAATTCTCCTTTAGAGATTGATCACCTCTCAAGTGAATTACTTTAGCATATGATCATTTGGTTTGGAATAATATATTATGATCACAACATCTGATAATTCTTCTTAGGATAATGTAATGTGATGGATAATTAAAGTTAGCATGTATTGACCATGCAGTAAAAGATAAAGAGATAAATATCCATGCATAAAGAAAAAGAGAATTTGAATTGATAAGGAGATGACTAAGGGAACTCGAATTGTCAATCTTCATTTAAATCCGCTATGTATGCCTCAGTTAACTAAAAAGAACTCACAATGGTCACTACAAGTAAATCAATTAGCATCATTTCAATTAATAACAGTTAACTAAGTGTTAAATAAGAAGGACTAGTTAACTAAAGTGTTTTCACTTTACTTAAACTAAAATATGACGCTTCAGTAAATCAAGGAGAACTCGAATTGATCACTACAGTGATGTTATCAAGAAAGAATCAGTTAAAGAGAGTTAACTAAGTGACAACAAAGAAGATCTAGTTAACTAAGTGTTATTGCATGATGACACTTGTGTTAAAATAAAAGACAACACTTGAGTTGCGACACTTGCATGATGACACTTAAGTTATACACCTAACTAAGTGGGAAAGATTCCAATTAAGAGGCGAGTTCAGCCTAAGAGACAATTCAGTGAGATAAAGCACTGCATGAGATGTAATATTCCAAAAAAAATCAATAATTTAAAAAAAAAAAAATTATATGGTCTTTAGTCCTCATCACCTAAGATTTAAATCGATAAACCTCCCAGTGTAATATCTGAAACAAGGTAATAAGGCTTGCTATGAGAGGTTCTTTAATATCTTTACAAATGTAATAGTGTAAACCCTGTCTGGGGATGATGATCAGTAGTGTACTATTCTAAAGTTTCCTCATTGTTTGTTTTAAGTTGTAAAATGTCCCTCTTATGATTTTATTGTAGGATGAAAATTATACTATTTTCCATTTAGGGTAAACACTTTCAAAGTTAGGAGGGTCCCCTCGGATTCCCTAACCTTACTTAGCTCCTATGAGCTAACACCCCTTGTGGCTATGCTTTGTAATGCAGGTGTGATAAGGATGATCAAACTTGGACTAAGACTAATGTTATAACAAACCAATAAAATCTTGTGTCAACGCTTAGAGAGACACAAGAACAAAGCCTAAGCTTTTGGACCCTCGCAATACTAGGATTTACGAGGCATCGAGGGTGGTCCCTAACCCTAAACCATTAAGTGAAAGTTGTAACAAAATCCTTTGCAAACCTCGAGATTGTGCCATCAGCTAAATGTGATACGACTTTGACAGTAAGCGCATTAAATTTTTCCATGTGAACCAGGCAGAAGGTGGATTCCACGTAGCAACATGGAAAGCAAAGCCCTAGATACAAACCCTCGTTCCTCCTTTAGCTCTGCATTATCGTCTGTCGTGATTTTGGGATAGCATCATGGAGTATTAACACTGTTTCGACATTCTGGTCAGGTTACCAATCGGGACGTTGCTCCAGTTGCAGGTGCTGCCTAATCAACACCACGTCGAGGTAATGACACCATCTTTCTGCGATTCTTTTTAATGCCTACAGCGCTTTCCCTTGGTTGTAATACTGTAACAATGATAATACTAACATACTATTTTCTTTTTGTTTTGTGGTTGCTTGGCAGGAGAGGGCTCGTCGTAGCAAAAAATGGAGGATGATACCTGGAAGTGGCAACTTCCTTGGCGTGGTCAACGTCACTTTTGGACCCTGGTAAGGCTTGGAGTCCTGGGGGCATACCTTTGTTGATAGAATATAGTGTTGGAACTAAAAAGGAAAAGAAATGTAATATTTGAAGTGGCTTTGGGAGTTACAAGGCATAGCCCACGTTGAGTTGTTCCTTTGTCGGCGTTTATCTAGTTTCTTTTGATGGCTAAGTGCCAGCTTGGGGAAAACTTAAAGACCCTGGAACTTCAATAAGCATTACCAGCTCTTGAACTACTTTATTGCTTGTAGGTTTTGATGTTTGGGGGGGCGGTTTGATTCATTTTGAAGTATTATATGTAAGGATTGTTAACACCACAAACTCTAAGTGATCCTATTTAGGAGTTTTTATGATAAGCTTAACCGACTGCTTGCTTGCTTGCTATGTCCATAAATAAGAAGAATAGGTTCTGATGGTTTAAATTTTGTTTACTGAAGAGGAAAGAAGAAAAGTTTAAATACAAAGATTCATACAATCCCCAATTGTTTTACTGTTGGGTTATTTCTTTCTGCCTACAAATCAAACTATTGTTCTCTGTCGTAAGATTGTCTGTTGGGTGCAAAAGTATTCATAACATGACTCTTTCCCCTCAGGATTAAACTGGAAATTCTTCTTGTTTAAATGAATGTGGTTTTTCGAAAACGTTTTAGGACTCTGTTGAATAAATTCGTCTGATTTTAGTCCTAGGTATCGTTTTAATCCTAGATATGAGACAAAAGCGTATGGCCCTAAATTAAATGAAGACGTGGCCTTCATGCATGGTTTCCTATATACCATTACTTGAGAAATGTATAACTAAAGTCTCTTATTCAAACTCTTGAGTTGCAAAGTATAATTATCGTTTTCTTGGTTGTAGGCTATGACTTTCTACATGCTGTATTTTGAAAGTTTAAAAACTAACTATATCCAATCTGCATTAGTATAAGAAGTAGTTAGTGCTTATAAATAATAACCTACGATGTGAATTTTCCTATTATCCCATGCAAGTTTAGGGCTTATTTCCCGGAAATCATTAACTAGCGATTTCTCTCTTGTATAAGGTTATTGGAGGATTTCTCCTATTTTAGTTTACTATAATCTAGGGTTTCTAGTCAAATGCTTCCCCGTACTTAGCACAGCACTATGACGATTTTTAACATTTTTAAAGAATATGATATTCAACCAGAAACGACAGAAAAGTAACAGAAATGCAATTAAATGACTAACCCTATTCAAATCTAGTTTATTCGCTAGGATAACTTAACAAAAAAAAAAGAACATGTAATACTATTATGAACTAATCATTTTAAAAGAAGCAGGCTACTCATTCAGAAGAGACAAAAAATAATAGAATACTTTCTAGGGAGAAACCCTAGTCCAAGCTAGAACTCGTTAGTTAATAATAGGATATTTGAAAGGGAAGAAATCCTGCAATGCCATGACTAATTTCTATTGGTAGAAAACAAATGAAGCACTTTTCTGACAAGATAAAATTAGAAAGATATTTGTTTGTCAGATATTAATAATATTATATAAAAGGTAAAAACAAAAGGAAAGAAGCCCTACATTTTTATTACACAACCTGCATTATTCTACACAAGGTTAGCTCAGTAATTTTCAGATCTAACCTATAACAGATTAACAAATCACAGAATATACGTTTATATAATATTTAATCTAGGGTTAGGGAGATCCATTTGTCCAATTTCTAACATGTATAGTAGTGACAATAGATCTGCATAATTTTCTAAAGAAAAGGTTAAAAGGAATCTGATCTATCACATGTATGGGAATCACTGGTCAACATTAATGGATCTGCATCTTATAGACTCAGAAAATCATTCATAACATAATATACAGGTAAATAACAAATGCATAAATAAGGGAAATCAACAGAACTTTGAATTTAAATACTTATCAGTAATTTACTGCAGACTAACTGACTGAGGAGCTTCCACGTTCCTCCCAACCTTAGACCGTGATCCGTTCTTGGATCGTTCCACCGGTCACCCCCGAGCCAAGCTGAGCATAACAATTATCTAGAATGCCTAGGGTAGTTATCTATCTCTTTTACTACAACAGAGCGTCCACAAGGTTTGTTTATCATCCTATATGGTGTGAGTCCATCTGAATGATGTTTCCCATGCAATGATAATACAGTCCTCTCTGGACAGCCCTTTAAATTGGACACACTAGGTTTCAGTATTCTGGTGTTGAGCGATCAGACTCACGACAGAACCCTTTTCAGTGCACTTGGAAAATGTGCCCCTGCAACGTTACCTTCTATGTTATTAATACCTTTTTGGGGGAAAGGCTGCTAGGTATTTTGGGTTTAAAGTCACTCAGTTATCTAACTGACACCTAGCAGATTCAATTTTCTTTATCTTTAATTAATATTCCTTTATTTTAATCCTCCCAATTTATTTTAAATCTTAATTTATTTAATTTAACTTTTACTCTCCTATCGGTTGGTTTCGACTTTAGTTGTATGCCACTGACCTGTCTAGATCCTTGCATGCTTAGCTTCTCTTTGAGTGGTTGCCCCCAGTCAGTTTGAAAGAATAAAATAATAATAAGTCATTATTTAAAAATAATCAATAGTTCACTTGATGCTCCAGAGCCTCTAGCTCAACATCAGTCATTTAGTTCGAGTCGAAGTGCTTGAGAGCTTCAGCTCAACACTCACTCAACTACTAGTGTTTCCCGAGCCCCCTTGACTCGTGCATGTGTCATGCATAGTCAAATTTATTACAACGTAAATACAATAATATTCAAACAATAAAGTAGTCTTTTCTCGAGATGTTACATCCCTCCCCGCTTAAGACCACGTTGTCTCGGTGTTAGGGACTTGAACTGGGACCATGAAACAAGGAGGGGTAGGCCTCTTTCATTTCGGTCTCATTCTCCCAAGTAGCCTCTTCAGGCTCAAAATGTTTCCACTACACCTTCAGCTGGACAATGGTTCACTTTCTAAGTGATACCTCTCTCCTGTCCAGTATGTGAAGTGGTTCCAGCACAAATTCCCCTTCGGGTTCTACCTGTAACAAAGACCAATCAATCACATGTTTAGAATCGTAAACATATTTCTTAAGGATATATGGAAAACATTATGTACTCTTATATGTGCAGGTAGAGCCAATTCATAGGCCACTGGCCCCCTTTTTCCAGTATTTCGAATGGCCCACAAAAATGCGGAGCTAAATTGCCGCATTTTCCCAAACTTAGAGAACTTCTTTTTGCTTTGACTTTTAAGAAAACATGCTTGCCAACTTGATAGTCCTTGTACTATCGTTTTCTGTCTGCATAACTCTTCTTCCTATCCTGTGCCTCTTTCAAGTTCTGTTGTACCTTTACAACTAGCTGCTCCAAGTCTTTCAAGAGGTCTGGTCCCAACATAAGTCGATCCACCAGGCTGTCCGAGGTGACCGGGGTTCTGCATTTCCTGCCATACAGTATTTCAAATGGGCCCATTTTAGCCGAGGCTTGAAAACCGTTATTGTATGAAAATTCTGCTAAGTGCAAATACTCCTCCCATTTGTTGGGATTGTTCATGACATACATCCTGAGCATGTCCTCAAGGATTTGGTTGACTCGCTTTGTTTGTCCGTCTGTTTGTGGATGGTAAGCAGTGCTAAACTATAGTTGCGTTTCTAAGCTAGAAAATAAGGCTCTCCAGAAATTAATCGTAAATTTTGTGTCTCTGTCGGAGATGATGGCCTTAGGTATGCCATGCAGCCTGAAAATTTCCTTTAAAAATATATCTGCAATATTTACAGCCTTATGAGTGGATTTAACTAGAATAAAATGCACAGATTTAGATAGCTTGTCTACCACCACCATAATTGAGTCGTTATGTTTCTTTCTTTTTGGCAGACCAGTGATAAAGTCCATGCTGATTACTTCCCATTTCCATTCCGGAATGGGTAAAGGTTGCAGCAGCCCCGATGGATGTTGATGTTCAGCCTTTACCAATTGGCATTCATGGCATTTGGAAATAATCAGTGCGATATTAGATTTTAGTTTTGGCCAAAAATAAAATTTCTTAATGGAAGATATCATTTTCTGATATACTGGATGCCCAGAATAAGGTTTCCGGTAAAATTCAATTAATATATCAGACCTGATATTTCCATCGTCGGGAATGTATAATCTGTCTTTTGACCAAAGTAGTCCTGCATCGTCAATTCTGTAGTCTTTCTGCTATACAAAAAGTCTGTCTTCCTGTATTTTCTGCACTATTTCAGTGTAAAAGTGATCATTTCTGCATGCTGTCCTGATTTTATCAAACAGGTCAGAACTGGTTTGACTTACGGTGGTGTTGTGTAATAAGTGAACTTTGCGGCTTAGTGCGTCTACAATCTTATTTTCTTTCCCCTTGATGTGTTTCAGCTCAAAGTTGTACTCACTTAGGAATGCCAGCCATTTAGCTTGCCTAGCATTTAAATCAGGTTGATCGAAAAGATATTTCAACCTCATGTTATCCATTTTAAGAAGGAATTTCTTTCCCATCAAATTGTGTCTCCACATTTTCAGTCCATGGATAATGGCAGCTAGTTCGAGATCATGGATTGGATATCTAAAACAATGCAGATCTATGCTATTATTCTACATGCCAAACGAACTTCCACCAATAGATGACATAGTGAAAAACAAAATTACTACTCCCTGCAAAGTTTCAGGCTGGACTTATCTCTTTCTTGGAAATGGGAAGTTGGATCCTCTTCATCTGATCCGAGCAAGAATGATTGCCCTCCTTCTCCTTCTGCTCCCTTATCGTAAAAACTTCGCCTTTTTAAGAAGGCAAAACCCTAAAACATTACGGTGGTAGGAGGTTTTGTGACCGGCCTTAGTGAGACAGATGGCCAAAAACGTTCAATGTGCGAATCAACTCGGGTATGTAAAAATGAATGCGGTTGCTCCACTTAATGCATAGTTAAACCACCACTCTTCCAAAGCGACAGACGGTGAACCGCTCCTACAAAATTTCTACGGGTTCTACCATGTGTCTAAGATCAGAATTAAAAGATAAGGTTCCCTTTTTAAATTAATAACAATGGGTGTTCCTAGATCCTAACGAAAGGCTACTATCAGAAAAAGAAAGTCTCTTCGTTTCTAACAAGGCTTTTGATATAATTTAAAGGTTAGTTCTCCAATATTTAGGCTTAGAAAATAATCTAGAGTCACTTGTAATTGAAGTTACTTCTTACATTATCCTATTTAATTAAGCCCAAATGTATATATATATATATGTATAATATTTTATGTCATATATATTAATATGGACACCTTTATTAATGTTTAAATAATATTCGTATTTGTATATATATATATATGTATAATATTTTATGTCATATATATTAATATGGACACCTTTATTAATGTTTAAATAATATTCATATTACAAATACGAATAGGGATAGGGATAGGACCCCTTTACTTTATGTACATAAGTATATATAAATATGTGTATATGCCAAAACACATGCTTTTGTATTATTAATAATTTTGTATAAGATTTGTTCTTTCTCAAAATAAAATGGATCACTTTGCTAAAATAACATTTTGTAGGGTAGTTAGTGACTATTAACTTATAAAAATATAAATGGTAAAAATATTTGCAATAATTTGTAAGTGTATAATATATTTAGGGTTTTTTTTTTTTGTATTTAGGATATATAAATGATTTGATCTCTAAATAATTATAATCAAATATCTCATATTATAATCAATAATTTAATTAAGTGAATTATAACATCTAAGGGTTTATCTTCAAAACAATCTACTTATATAGGCCTACCGTATTCTCTCTTCTATCATTTATGATAGTTACTATAATATAACACTAAAATATAAATAATATTCTTCTTGGTACTAAATACCATAGCTATAATGTTAACTGGCCTTTAGAAATATCATAATTTCGTTTGTATTAATCCCATAATATTTTAGTGTTGTTTACTTAATTGCATAAAGAAGGAAAGGTTTATGCCAAATACTCCATAATACATAAATAGGTCTATATGTGTATTAAATGTTCTTTTGTTTATTTATTAAAAGTATTTTTATTATCGGGGATAATATAAATGTTCACTTACTTTATTCCTTAGATTAACCCTTTCCAATAGAAAATTACATCTTAACCTCTATTCCTTAATATATGTTTTCCATTAGATATATATATATATAATATTTTACATATCTATATTATATCTCTTTTGATTGGTCAAATATGAGGAAATAACTTTTTTTATACTTTCACCTACTTGAATATATATGATATTCTTTAATTGATTCTTTAATGTAGTGAGTGCCCTTCTCCCTTTTTTCTAAACTAGTGATCATAGTTTTACTTAGGATAAAATAGTTAACCTAGTGTTGACCCTTAGGAGTCCTTAGTAAAAATTTTAGACAATTGACACAACTCTACTCCTAAATACCAGTGGTGGGGCCTTGGCCTTGAGCTCCTCACCGGGGTCATTTACAAAATTTCATAATTACATTTACAGGAGTAATAGCAATAGTAATAGTAATAATTGTAATGAGGGTCGAATTTGAGGGATGTTACACACTCCGCCCCTTAAGGAAAACACTTTCCTCAGTGTTCAATGGTTTGTCTTTTGCATCCATTCATCGTCTTTCGCTTACTTTTGTTCTTATGCTTTGGTCGTCTTCACATTTTTTGCAATTTTCGCAAGCTCCTTTCTCCTTATAACCTGCACATTGTACAAGTCATACAAGATCTTTAGTATAACATAAGTATACAAAATTTCAAAACAGTAAATGTTTATCAATCATCCTCATCCTTAAGGGACTATTTACTTGCTCTAGCATTCATCACATTCACGTATGAATACATCTCATAATCTAGTCATAAGACAAATCTTTAACACTTGCTTATAACATAAAACAATTCTTTCAACAAAACTTTGTGATCATCAAGCTTGTTTGTACTTCAACAATCATGGAGACTTGCATACAAAAAATCTTATGTATCTAAGCAATCATGAAGACTTGCATACATAACATGAGTCCTCTGGAAACTTGGAAAGAATATCATCTCAGTAAGAACACGTCAGTCTTACTCTGCAACCTAGCATGGATTCATCTGTCTTATTTCAACAGATACATGACAGTCTTACAATACAACTTTAAAACATAGCTTCCCTTTTTCTAAAACATTTTATGTTGGAAGAAACATTATCTTAACTTTTATTGTAAAGTTTTATATTTGGACAAGTGTCCAAGGATGACTGTAATTTGCATAATATTTTATAAAATAGGAGACAAAACACCCAAGGAGACCTGTTTACCGAACCACTAGGTAGAAGATTCGGTGTAGAAGCAAGGCACTCAAATATGCCTTCAGCACTCAGCATCAAACTGCTATAATCAAAACATGCCTTCAACACTTAACATCAAACTCCTGTAATCAAAACATGCCTTCAACACTCAGCATCAAACTCCTGTAATCAAAACATGCCTTCAGCACTCAGCATCAAACTCCTGAACTCAATAGAGTTTGGTAGACTCACAACATGATCAAAAACTTAGCATATCCCCTCATCAAATCTCTTGGGTGCAAACATAGCAAAACCTCAAGGTAAATTTCCTCGTTATGAAAAGTGATGAACCTCAGTTCATAATTCTATGGCTCTTATATAGACTGCCTAGGCCTTTAGTTGTCAGTTTTCAGTAAATGAGCCTCAAGCTCCAGTCCCACCTTCCAAGGCACTATGACCACATTTCAAGGGAGTTGTCCCATACCAACAACTAGTTACTTGCCTCATGATGCTGCCATATGTCCATTCCACCTAGATTCCATTCCACCCAGTGGGTCAATAAACATTCTTTCAACAGTATACAAAATCATAAACAAATTAGAAATTCAAACTTTTTCTTCTGCATTATCAACATTTAACTAAAGGATTCTAACTTCAACATGTACAAAATTAAATGATAATTACTTAAGAGATGAAATAACCAGTAGAACCTGCAAGGGTAAACAATCACCCAAGGATTCTAATAACTTTCAAAACATCATGTGCTCAGTTAATCACAACAAGGTTAATCAAACTCATGTTACTTAATAAGATCCTTTTTAATTCGATGCACGTCAATCTTTTATTAGAAAATAGTCCCTATGAATAATCTATTTATGAAGAACTAATTAGATTCTTATGCATTCCAAAATAAGTTTACTTAAACTCCTAGAAAATACTGCTACCCAATAATATATTTTTAGCCTAATTCCTTAACATAACGATAAGAACTTCCGACATGAAATACAAGTATTGTTAAGTAATAAAGTGACGATTCTCCATAAACAACAAAAAATATTAAAAACACTTCATCATTTCATCACATGAATTCATACATGTCCTTTAAACCTAGTATGCCACATCCATTCTAGCTATCAATGCTATATCATATATGTACTCCATTCTATTGAATCTTGTGAAAGAATGACCGTATACACCTTTGTGTTTTAAGCATGCTATCATAATCCTAAGTACAAAGATGCACCTTCTAACTTTTGACGTCTGAGAACTAACTTTTATTTCAAAGAAAGTAGCTAAATAATTATAACTTCTACCAACAAATGCTCTATCTGTTCATCTTCTAAACATTATATGAATCTTGTCGTAATCACTATGCATATACATTGAAGGTGTTCAAGTAACTTTTACTAAACCGAACAAGTTTACTTCTTCGTAGTGTATTGATGAAACTATACTTTTAACTTAATGATGTCCATAGGTAATAAAATTTGGACAATTGAAATGTGGAATTTAAATAATGTTTCTATGAAATTTCTAAATTTATAAATAAATGGTATGTTCACAACATTTTGCACAACTACATAAATCATTTCAACTAGTTACCACTTTTCATAATAATACCATATATAGCAAAAGAAAAACTCATAATACAGGAATACATACCTCATTCAAAATTTTGTAAGAATTACAAAATACTTATCTTTACGCTTTCGGAGAAACTTGAAGTGGTACTTTGAATAATATTACTCCTCGTCCATTCCAGTCAATGCATTCAAAATAAAACAAAAACAACTGAGTGATTAGTTTATCAATTTTCATGTTTTACTCAATCCATGTTGAGCCCAATAGGCCCGAGTGTTTTAACCTAGTGCTCTGATACCATTTGTCACGAACCCAAAATTTGTAAAAATTTAAAATTTTTCTAAGTGGTCTTATTTCCCTTTCAAATGGTCTAATTGCCATTAAAATGCTTTGCGGAATATAAATATATAATCAGTATCTAAATTTCTACTTAATAAATGCGACATGTAACGCTTCATAAAATCTATCATTGAATATTTATGCATGGGTGTTAGTACATACTTACAACATGTGGAAATTACCTTTTTATCTTAAGTGATTCTTATGCACTTCATTGGTCCTCGTATGAAACCTTTATATGTAAAGGACCAATATAACTCCAACCATAGAGACCTTTCAAGCATTGATAACATACTAGCACATATTGAAATACTACCATTCTAAAATAAGGATTTACAAACTTGAACCAAATAATACTTACATATTTATGGTCCTCATTTTGAACACATGAAATGTCCTTTAAACAACATTTAGCATGAAATATCTTTTAACAACATTTAATATGAAATACCTCTTGCCAAGATGCATTCGACAAATGTGTTATAAAAATCAACTATTAAGATAAATAAAAGGAGAGGAATATCATACAATCGTCATGAAAACACATACTCATATAATAAAGGCCATAGACAAATAAAAAAAATAAACGAGACCAAAAGTAACGTGGTTCACCCGGGCTAGTCCACAAAGGTGTGTGCATCATTTATTATTAGGCAAAATTAATAGAATTACAACGAACAACATAATTGTTGCACTAAAGCTCTTTCTTCTTTCACTAAGCCTCTATCACATATAGCTTACATGTATAACACCATATATAAGAGATCATAATTGGTTTCAGATTATCTTCAAAGTGACAAATATAACCGTCAATTTATAAAGCTAGAAGGAAAACTTATTCCTATAATTAAAAAAAAAGAATACAACAATATGTACGAACCAACAAAACTAGGTAACCATCCTTTTAGCATATTGTTAAGACAATATATAACCCTAAATGATTTTCTTAACACCTTTTTCTTTTTTAAATAGTATCTACAACTATTTTTATTGAGACATAAAAAATCTTCATATCCATATTTAAATATGATAATATCTTTAACCCCTTTGGTATACATTTTACATGTATAACAAAGATTTATGTTAATAACTTTTTAACATATATATAATAATTATTACATCGTCTTAGAAAATAAAGCCCTCTTACTTAAATAAAAGTAATTAATGTTCCTCCATTTAAATAAAGTAAATGCTAATAAGGTCATGAACTCCACTAATTCTTTCATTAAAATACTGGTACTCACTTTTAAATAAAAGTAATTAATGTTCCTCCATATAAATAAAGTAAATGCTAATAAGGTCATGAACTTCACTAATTCTTTCATTGAGAAAATACTCGGACTCACTTTTCATGGAGGCTTGGTCTAATTTAATTATACAAAATATATATAATTATTTTCATATTCCTCATGCTTATATACTCCTCAACATAATATCCTTGTATTTATAAAGCTTCTCCAAGTAATATCTTGGTTAGTAATATGATAAAGTAACCTAGAATTTTTAATTATATGTTAAAACATCTTAACTTCGTATCTAATTTCTTTATCTCTTTTACTTTTAGTGCCTTGAAAAATACTAGACAATCTTAAATGTTCACCGATTAAATACGGTGTAATAACATGAGAAAATAATTTTCTTCTCCGGCTGCATTGGCTATCAACGGAAAACATATGTGCAGAACTACCACAGAATGTGAAGTAAAATATAGTCTATAAGGATCTACGTAGACCTACACAACCTACCTCTACACGGGGTACAGACAGATGTTTTCCCTTTCCTAAATGTGATGGTGGAGTACATCTACAACTACAGAGATTTGCAAAAGAAAATTAAAAAAAACAATAAAGGACATACAAAATAATCTATGGGGATTCTCTGCGACTCCTTCGTCTACTTGCAACCTATAAACTATCGGAAAAACTATGAACAGCATAACAGGAAGAAGGGATCTGAGGTCTATCTCAATGATCAAGCAATAATAAAACACTAAAATTCCTTCAACAATAAAACAATTACTGAATATAAAAATCTTACAAAAATACAAATATCTAAAACAATGCAGATCTATGCTATTATTCTACATGACAAACGAACTTATATAACCCTACCGTATTCTCTCTTCTATCTTTTATGATATTTACTATAATATAACACTAAAATATAAATAATATTCTTCTTGGTACTAAATACCATAGCTATAATGTTAACTGGCCTTTAGAAATATCATAATTTCATTTGTATTAATTCTATAACATTTTAGTGTTGTTTACTTAATTGCATAAAGAAAGAAAGGTTTATGCCAAATACTCCATAATACATAAATAGGTCTATATGTGTATTAAATGTTCTTTTGTTTATTTATTAAAAGTATTCTTATTATCAAGGATAATATAAATGTTCACTTACTTTATTCCTTAGATTAACCATTTCCAATAGAAAATTAGATCTTAACCTCTATTCCTTAATATATGTTTTCCAATTAGATATATATATAATATTTTACATATCTATATTATATCTCTTTTGATTGGTCAAATATGAGGAAATAACCTTTTTTATACTTTCACCTACTTAAATATATATGATATTCTTTAATTGATTCTTTAATGTAGTGAGTGCCCTTCTCCCTTTTTTCTAAACTAGGGTCATAGTTTTACCTAGGATAGAATAGTTAACCTAGTGTTGACCCTTAAGAGTCCTTAGTAAAAATTTTAGACAATTGACACAACTCTACTCCTAAATACCAGTGGTGGGGCCTTGGCCTTGAGCTCCTCACCAGGGTCATTTACAAAATTTCATAATTACATTTACAAGAGTAATAACAATAGTAATAGTAATAATTGTAATGAGGGTCGAATTTGAGGGATGTTACACATAGCCTGGCCCTTTGAGATTGAGACGAACGCATAGGACTACGCCTTGGTTGCAGTGATCACTCAGTCTGGTCACCTAGTCGCTTTTCATTCCGAGACTTTTAATGACACGGTTAGAAGATACTCGACATACAAAAAAGAACTGTACGCCATTGTGCAAGCTCTCAAGCAATGGAGGCATTACATCCTTGGCAAGGAAACGATCATTCTCACTGATCACAAGCCTCTACAGTTCACTCCGACATAATCAAAATTGCAGACAAACCGGAAACTCAAGTGGATTAATTACCTATAACAATTTTAGTTGGTGATTAAGTATCGAAAAGGAAAGGCTAATGTCGCTACAGATTGCCTCAGTCGACCACCCATTACTCTCCTTTTGACAATGATGAGTATGCAAGGTTACAACATGACCACTTGGCGACAATTGTACGAGGATGACAGTGACTTCTTAGCAGTCTACTGACAGTTACAGACTAACAAGTCGTCGACCTCAGACTCTGACTACTTCTTGAAAGATACCTTGCTATACAAGCTTGGAAAGCTTTGTGTACCGACCGGTGAGCAACGACAACAACTCATTTCGGACGCGCACTACAACAAGACTGCAGGACACTTTGGAGTAGCAAAGACACTTTCTATTCTACAGAAGTATTTCTTCTGGCATACACTTAAATATGACGTCATCAAGTATATTCGATCATGCATGGTTTGTACCATTGCTAAGCCACCTAATCGACGATAGGGATTGTACACACCTCTACCAATTCCTAGTCGACCATGGGAATCTATTTCTATGGACTACTTGATGGTTTATCCTACTACCAAACATTAGCATGACGCGATAATAGTAGTAGTCGACCGATTTTCCAAGATGGCCATTCTCATACCATGTAAGAAGACCACAACAACACAACAAACTGCTCAGCTCCTCTTTACACATGTTTGGAAACACTTTGGTTTACCCACAACCATCTTTTCTGACCGAGATGCCAAATTCATCAGCATCTTTTGGAAGACCCTCTGGAAACAGCTAGACACACGACTCTCATTGTCGACAGCTTTCCATCCTTAGACCGACGGACAAACGGAAGTTGTGAATCGCTTGGTAGTACAACTACTTTGCATGTACAATCACCAACATCGACGCACATGGGATGATAGTATTCCATACATATAACATAGCTACAATCATACTCATCATAGCTCTACAGGAAAGAGTCCATTTGAGATCTGTTATAGATTTCAACCCTCAGCGCATATCGACTTGATCAACTCCTCGACATAGCCAAACTATGACACATATCGCAGCCAGCGAGAAGTTGATAAAGCAGTCAAGTTTCGAAAACAGATTTGTCACATTCAACGACAAGCACAGGATATGTTGCACAGAGAAAATGAGAAAGCTAAAGCCCTGTTGCTTGGTTTTGCAACCAAGCTTGTGCAATGGGAACCTATCAACAATATGATAGCACTTTCAATATAGAAAGCAAAATCGATTATGAATTAAATCTAAATCTAAACTAACATGTGCATATAACAAATAAATCTAAAAACGATTCATAGAAAGAACAAGAAATAAAAGAATGTTTTGTATTATCATACCTCAAATGGTGAGGATTTGTGGTGTTGAGCAGCTCCAAGGGTGAGATGCTCCAGGCTCCAATGGTCTCTTCTCCAAGATTGCTACAATGGTCAAGAACTCATGAGAGATTTTGACAGCATGAGGATAGGATGATGGATGGATGGAAAGTGAGGAGCCCCTACCACCTTTTTATAGTTTTTGGTGGTGGGGAATACCATTATGGTTTTGAGGAAACCAATGGTATTGACCAACATGGTTAAGGTACAACCTCTTTTTTCCTTTTTTGAATATTTTGAATATTTTTATTCCCTTTTAATATTTTTGGGAATTCTGGACCCTTTTTTAGGGTTTTTTGTGTTTTTTGAGGAAAAATATACATTTTGAGGGGGAAAAGGGGTGTATTATGGTCTTTTGGTGACCTTTTGATGGCTTTAGAGGCTCAAATGGTGGAAAAGTGGACAAATGGGTCATGTGAATAAGGAAATGAGCTAATGAGCACTTTTTGGGTGTTAACAGATTTCCCCCTGATGTGTGAAGGCAGGAGCTCATCATATGACCGATAGACATCATAGTTCTTTTGTCTTTTCCCTAGGGTTTGGGGAAGAGAAGAGACCGATTGGAGACTGGATCAATGGCCCTTGGAAGCTGCAAAAATAAAAAATATTACATGGCCTCAATAGGAATGAGGAATAATCTCTGATAATGGACGAGGCTGGCATACCCATGCTCGTATCAAGACATATACATAACAATTAGTCCCAAGAAGGGGGACATAAAAAATATGCTGGTACATCATAATGGTCCAAAGGGGACACTATTTTGGGATGTACTCATGATCATAAAATGACTGATCTCAATAACTGATACAATGGAATAAAGCGACAACCGTTCTGAATAAGGTCTCAGAAGGGTTGATGAACTGTTGAAATTGAAGGTGTCCAACATCTGTAGGGACTCAATGACTGTGAGTCATCTCTGAGAAGTAAATGTAACTGTATAATCGAGGGAGTATATAAAACTGGGGTACATCTAAATACTGTCACCATGCGCAACACGGATATCTAGAGGAAGATGTAACTAGTTGTGTCCATAAGTAGACTCTCAAATGTGGAAGATTCAGGCAGTAGCCGGGGTCTTCAACAAAAAATTGAGAGGACCAATACCTTGTGCAAGTCTCAACGATGCGATCAAGGTGTTGAATTCGAGCATGTAAGAAACAACCATTTGGAGAGGCACTGAGAACTCTTCTCGAAATGATTCATAGGCACTCATCATAAATGGTGATGAGTCCAAGACACAGGGAACTCTAAGTCTATCCTATGGAATAAATTTGGTTGGCGTCGACAGAGGGAGACCAACAACTAACAAGGCAATGATGTTTCCTTGATAGGAGCGCAAGGTGTAGAACTGAAGTGTGGTAGTACTAATGGTATGACTGACATACTATGGGGATGGGAAATAACTGGGGTCGCAGAGTGGATAGAGTCAAACTTCCTTTGTTCAGAGTATGATGACATGGCTGACTTGGCAGCATAGGAAACTGACTTGTAGGTGTGGGGATCATAGTTTTAAGGGCTGAAAGGTATGTATTGTAGATTGGAGTGACTCTAGGGAGACAAGTTGATGGATGGTGTAGAGGGACTCTCAGGTGACATACCGCAGAATGCTCTGAACAAAGGCGACCAAAATGGGGAAGCTGCCATATGAGTAGACATGATCTGTTGTGGCACCGAGAAGCACCATTAGGTCATTCTTCATAGTTTTAATGAGCTCCAAGAAGGGATTAAAGTGTGCTCTGAAATGGTACTGTCCTGTGGATTTTGTGATCCTAGGACTGTTCGTGCTCATGAGTGCTTTCATTTTTAAAGGAGTCTTGAAAACGATAAGATGACTCTGCAGTACTGGTGGAGTACCGTCCTGTGGATTTATACGAGCCCAGGATGGTGATTACTTGTGGTCGCTTTCATGTTTAGAGAGTCTGAAAGCGGTAAGTGGACTCCATTGGTGTTCTTTTTCGTAAGTTAGTCTCCAAGGCCCGAAAAAGCATAAAATGATGCAAATGGAGAATTCTTCTAGCCAATGTGACTAGAGTATTCCTTTTTCGTAATTAGTTTACAAGGTCCGGAAAAAGGGTAAACTTATACCAGGTAGATTCCCTTTCAGATACGTTTAGCGAGCATGAAAGGAAGCAAGATTGCTCGGCGATCTTTTCATTGTTTTAGGAGTCAAAAAAGAGATTAACAGAAACTCCCTAAGTGCCTTTTTCGTAAAAGGAATTGCTTCGCCCAAAAAAGGGGTAAAACTATACCGAACAAAAAGGTATTAATGAGAGTGAGAAATAGTCTCAAGCATCGTCATGAGTGCAGAAAACTGAATCCGGTGACATAAAGATTGTCAAAAACAGGCAACGACCAATGTGGCATGCAAACCGAGGTGATGAGTGACATTTTAAAAAAATGCCCGAAAATAGTGGGTGAGAGTGAGAAATGATCTCAAACATCATCACGAGTGCAAAAAACTGATTCTGGCGGTATAAGATTCGTCAGAAACGGACGATGACCCATGTGGAATGCAAACCGAGGCAACAAGGGGGCATGGGAATAATGCCCCAAAAATCTGGAGGTGAGAGAGAGAAATGATCTCAAGCATCATCACAAGCATGGAAAACTGAATTCGACGATATAAGACTTGTCAAAAACGGACAATGGCCAATGTGGCATGCAAACCGAGGCGATGAGGGGGCATGTAAAAGATGCCCAAAAAATATGGAGGTGAGAGCGAGAAATGATCTCAAGCATCAACACAAGTTCGGAAAACTGAATTCGATGGTATAAAAATCGCCAATAAACTGACAACAACCGATGTGGAATGCAAATCGAGGTGGCATGGGGCATGGAAAGAATGCCTGAAAGTTTTTGGTGAGAGCGAGAAATGATCTCAAGCATCATCACGGGCACGGAAATATGAATCCGGGGTGCAAATGGTGCAAAAAACGGAGGTCATAAGGACTCCAGAATGGTCAAAGGAAATTACTAGGTTAAAAAATGGCTACAAATAAAAGTGATCCCACCAAGCCAAGGATGCAGTGGTGGGGAGAAATGATGCCCCACGGGGGGAGAATACTAGGTGTATCAAATCAAATCGAATATACAAGTGATATGTGACCTCAAAAAATGGTTGAGATCATGCATGTGAAAAAGTCAGCAGGGTTAATGACCTACCCCCATGCTATGTGCATGGGGTTTGTGATTGTGGATCACATATGTGTTGGTTTGAACAATGGGATCATTGGAATACTGAGATAGATGTGATGGGGAAGGTTCAAAATGATTGATCATGCCCCCTATCCCAGGGTCGAGGTAATCTATTATGCCCCCTAACTCAGAGGTGTCAATGTTGTGTAGATGTTGTCTCAGAGAGGGATCAACAGGGCATTGAGCAACTGCTAGCGGGGGGGGATACCATGAGGCTGTAGGCCGTGGTGGCATACTGAAGTGATGATATGATGATGGGGGATTCCCCTTGTGGGGTGGATGCCCACAGTATCTCCGACAAGAATCACGATGATGATGAGTAGGAAAAGTTTTGGGCCTGTCCCCATGTTGTGGACATGTGGTTTCCTCATCAATTTTAAAGGGTTGAACATGTGTGTCAAAGGGATCAATGGAAGGGGCCAACCAGATAGAGGGGTATCCAGTGGAAACTGTGTAAATGGTGTTAATTTCTTCCGAGGAGGAAGATGGTGGGGGATGAATTTCGTCAATGGTAGGAGCGGATGTTTCTAGATCGACATTATTCAGTTCGTATAGAGCTGCTCTATAATCTGGGAGATCAAGGTAGTGATGTGAGTAATGGACGTAGATGCCGCATATCGCACAAGTGTGGTTGGTGCGCAACGATTTATCTTGAGGCTGAGGGGACAGTTCTAGTTTGACAACTAGGATGTTAGTGTCATCATCCAACATTTGCACATGTTCTTGAAGTGTTGGTAATTGTGGACATAGATGGGTGGCATGGCCAATATCGTCGCAAAAGGAGCACTTAGGGAGTACACGGGTTGGGGGATTCTTGGCTAATTTGGGAGTCACTAGGGGGGTGCGAGTTGTGGGTCAAGTGGTGTAGGTTGGTGGATCTCTTCCCCCAGTGTTGCGGGATTGAAGGGGGACATAACTAGATGTCGATGTCGTAGTAATCGTTGGGGGTGGTCGGTTCTAGATGTTTCCTACACCAGGGGGTGGACGGTTAGAAGTATTGATGGGTTGGACTGGTTGTAAAATGACATTCGGTGTCAGGGGAGGGGTTGGGGCAGGTAGGTACCACACAAGTAGTCCTAATGTTAATCCTGGGAGATTATGTGTAGCCATGACTGGTGTGCTGATGGCGCCTAAAGGGGGAAATAAAAATGGGATAGTATGAATTGGTGTGGCTCCTACATGAGTTGGCACTGAGGGTGGTTGTGGGAGTAAAGGGGGTTGTTGGTTTGGTACCTGTGTGGTGCTGTGGTTCCTTGAGGAGGATCCAATGGACGAGTGTTTGTCACTCCTTGTGTGGGCAAAGGATTCTGCAGCACCATGGGTTTTGGTTGAGGATGTGGCACTAGTTGTGCTGCGTGCCCTTGGCGTTGGGTGTCATTAGACCACAGTTGTCATGCTTGCACCAAATGGGGGCAAGTGTGTGTATAATGGCCGTATACCCTGCATATGGAACATGGGTGGTTTGTTTGTAAATTGGGGTTCTTACCCTGTTTCGGTGGTCAATCAGGGTTTTGGTTGGCGGGGGTAGCGTTGTTGTTGTTTAGAGGATAAGTTTGAGTGATTGGAGGTTGTGGTGCAGCAAGGACTACCTGTGGTGGGTAATAAGTCGCTGGGGCTTGTGAGTGAACTTGAGCATGTGTGGCCTGCTGATGGTAATACGTAGGGGGTGCAACCAAAGGTGGATAGGATGAAGGTGTGTGACCATAACACTGTGGTGGACATGGGGGTCCATGAGTGTGGTGGGGGTGGACCATGGGAGCATATGAAGTTGTAGCTCTGGAGTGAGATGTGGCTCGCGAAAGATCGGGGTCGTTATTATTGCGCATAATGGAAAAGGGTTGGTTGTGGGATGCAACTTGTCCAATGATGCCTTCGACAGCATGGGATGCCCTCGGTGCGTCAGTCCGGGAGGAATCGCCGCGGGTAGCATCAGGTAAAATGGTATACAGGTAGCCACACTGGGCGTAGATCAGATCAAACTACTGGGATTTTAGAATGGCTTCTTCTTCCGACTGAGGTCGTTCAGAAGCTACATCCTTGGCTATGAGAGGGAGGAGTGATTTCAGGAACCAATCCAAGAAGATACGGTCGTCAATTTTTATCTTGCAGAGACTACGGCGCTTACGCCACTCATGGATATGATCGGTGATGTGTGTAGTGGTGTTCTGTCTACAAGACAATAGTATTTCCACTCTTGCATCGTAGCAGATAGGTAATTGAAAGAACTGTAGGAAGGTCGAGGCAAGGTATGTGAACGTAGGGTGTGTCCCGTGGGGTTGCTCGATGTACCATTTAGCTGCCGAGCCGGTAAAAGTTAATTGTAATAAACGAAGACAAATGGAATCGTTTACTATGGAGTTTGAGGAACACCATAGGTGAAAGGACATGATGTGGTTTTGGGGGTCTTCCCCATCCTTGCCTTCAAATTTTGGGATATCGGAGGGGAGCTTTGTGGGCATGGGGGTCCAAGTGGGGTCATGTCTAATAGGATCATTAGTTAGTCTTGCCAAGTCTAGAAAATTCAAACTTGCCAGAAATGGTAGACTGGCCGAGGGGTGTGATGTAGTGGCTGGGACATAACTATTAATGGTAGCATTATGTAGTGGTCCAGTGGCCCTTAAGGGTATGCTAGGTATTGAAGGTATGTGTCCTCCAACCATTGTGGTGTGGGATGGGCCAGCGCTCCCAAGTGCAACATGAGTTGCAGAGGGGTTAGGAATAGTGTCAGGAATTCTTGGGATCTGGGTTGTGGTAATGAGAGGGGGTGTGATTCCTATGTTGGGCATACCCATAATAGGTGGTGGTCCTGTGTTGGGCATACCTAAAGGTGGAGTGGCCCCTATATTAGGAATGCCTAAAGGGTTTGTTGTTACCATGGGTGGAACAGTAGTAGTAGGGTTTGTCGATGTATCTCCAATAGCACTGGTGAAAAGGGGGTCGTATTGTGATCCAGCCATGGGGTTGGTTGGTGATATTTCAGTAAGGTGTTCGGATTCAGCCTTAGAATCAGATGTGAAGTGAGGTGCGTCAGAATCGGATGACTGTGTTCTATTCCGATGACGTGTCGAATCAAGGGATAAGGCTCTACGCCTATGATGTGTAGAGTCAAGTGTAGCAAACTGAGGTGGTTCACCCTGAAGACGGCGGGATCGTCTTAAATTCTCGATGGTGAGAAATATATAAAAATTTCAATGGAAGGTGGTGATGTAAAAAACTCGAAACCCTAGTGCAACAATGAGTGCAAGAGGGGAGTGAAAAAATAATGGCTCTTAGGCCAACAACCAACTTCAAAAGCACTTATTATAATAGTTGTGCTATAATAAGTGGAGGGATCCAACAAAGTGGTCAGAATACTAAAAGTCAAACAGTTCCTAGAAAAAAGTGGTGCTCACTAGACCAAAGGTGGGTATTGTATCATGCAAACACTTAACTAGAAGTATTGTGAGTCAGCAAATGATATCCTCTGCAAGGTGATGAAATCCAAGTCAGACAATATAGAGTGTTGAATCAACGGCTAGATATCCCCCTACCAGGAGGGACACCGGGTAGACAATCCTAAAGAGTGGCAACTAGGATACCCCATTCATGACACGTTCGGTTGGGTGAATCTGCAGTTTGGTTCTATCACCACTGTACCCCCGTACGGGTGTACACCAAGAACTTCAAAAGGTATCCTTCAGTTACTGAATGGATTGCGGTATTCCACTCAGGCTTCCGAAACTAGTCTGGCTACTTCAACCCTCCTAAGGGAGAGGCCTTCCCGATAAATTGGTTGATAACCATGTCAAAATTATAAGGGATTTTTAGGACCCTAAAGACAACCACTACGGCTGTAAAAATGCAGAAAAAATAATGTTGTAAAATAGGCTAAATGGGCAAAAAATACAGCAAAATTTTTTCTAAAAAATTGGCAGAATTCAAAATAACAGCATTGCGGATTTTGGGGCAAAAGCCGCGATGTGCAACGCGGGTTTCGTTCGTGCAATCGCGATGTGCAGCACGACAAATGGCCGCGAAGCCGTGATGTGCAATGCGGGTTTTGGTCATGCAGTCGCGATGTGCAACGCAGAAAATGGTCGTGAAACCGCGATGTGCAGCGCATAAAATGGCCGCGAAGTAGCGACGTGCCCCGCGGAAAAAGGCCGCGAGGTCGCGATGAGCAGCACCATTGTCAGGAGAAAAGCTGCGAGGCGAAAGCCGAAAAATGGACGTCGAAAAATGAACCCGAAAATGGAAATTTCAGGTTGTTAATAGCAACAGAAAGGGCCAAGATCTAGAACAACAATGGATCTTCTATCTAGGATGGCAGATCTGTGAATTAAAATGATTAAAACTAACCAAAACTAAGATCTAAAGCAAAAAACCAAAATCTAAGAATTCGAAGCCAGCGGAGTCGCCAAAAACTGTTGCTTGGTTTTGCAACCAAGCTTGTGCAATGGGCACCTATCAACAATGTAATAGCAGTTTCAATATAGAAAGCAAAAACGATTATGAATTAAATCTAAATCTCAACTAACATGTGCATATAACAAATAAATCTAAAAACGATTCATAGAAAGAACAAGAAATAAAAGAATGTTTTGTATTATCATACCTCAAATGGTGAGGATTTATGGTGTTGAGCAGCTCCAAGGGTGAGATGCTCTAGGCTCCAATGGTCAAGAACTCATGAGAGATTTTGACAGCATGAGGATAGGATGATGGATGGATGGAAAGTGAGGAGCCCCTACCACCTTTTTATATTTTTTGGTGGTGGGGAATACCATTATGGTTTTGAGGAAACCAATGGTATTGACCAACATGGTTTAGGTACCTTTTTCCCTCTTTTTTTATTTTTTGAATATTTTGAATATTTTTATTCCCTTTTAATATTTTTGGGAATTCTAGACCCTTTTTGAGGGTTTTTTGAGGAAAAATATACATTTTGAGGGGAAAAAGGGGTGTATTATGGTCTTTTGGTGACCTTTTGATGGCTTTAGATGCTCAAATGGTGGAAAAGTGGACAAATGGGTCATATGAATAAGGAAATGAGCTAGTGAGCACTTTTTGAGTGTTAACAGGCCCGACATGACAAGCATCGCATTCCTCATACATTTCGCATTGGGGATAAGGTCTGGCTACATCTTAAGAAGGAGCACTTCACAGGTCCTTTCAAGAAGTTAAAACCTTTTCTATATGGTCCATACAGTATTCTTCGACAGATTGGCGAAAACGCTTTTCAGCTCGACATTCCTGCTTTCCTGGGTCTGCATCCAGTCTTTAATGTGGATCTACTTTGACCATACCATGCACCCTTATTGGAACAGAATGACTTCTCCACAGTAGATCTCGCAGACATCAATCCAGATATTCAGGAGTCGCTTCCTTGCGACACCATTGTGGGACGACGAGTATGCCTTACGAGGACGAACACAATACAAATAACACAATACACACATAGTACGCCTTGCGAAATCCTCCTTCAATGGATATATCCCTGTCGATGCCAACATATCATCCGGGGATTAGATTTAGAGACCACCTAGTACCTTGAAGTCTGCATGCCTCAATGGAAGGTTTTCTCGCTTTCGACAGTAGGTTCACATCATTGACCTCTAATTTAATGATTCCATGAATGTTCAACTCCAACTCATTTATTCACATTCATTGGGATGTACTAATATACCTTGGGGATCATTCTCATCATTGGTGATTTCCCTTGCACTTGCTAATGGTTCACATCATTGACCGGTAATCAAGTGGTTTCTACCATGTTCAACTTCAACACATTGTAATCGCATAGTCGAATTCATATCGATTCAGGAATGGGTGGAAGACCTTAGGTTGTTTGTATATCTTATTATTGCAACCAAGTTGTGATGGATATTTTTTGTACTGTCACACAGATCCACTCTTGTATTGGTCGTGGTTGTGTCATTATCTCATCATGAAACTATGCTTGTATCTTAGTAGCCATGATTGTGTTCAGTCATTCAAGTATGGATCCACATATTGTTTGTGGCCATATCCTCATTTAGTACCAGCATGGATCTGTAGTGTATTGTTCAGAATCCATGTCTAGAGTCAGTAATATAATTGGTTTAGAAATGCCAGAACTTGTATTGAAAATCCTTTGATCATCATTGTCAATTCTCCAACCGATGGTTCTTCTCTCTAACACTCCCATCAAAGTACACCACCTATCACTTTTCTTTATCCTTGTACTTTGGGGGGGAATATTTTACATGGAATTTTTTTCACCTATACAAGACCCTATGATCTTGAATTGCTACAATCCCTGAAGTCACTTTCATGGTGAATGAGATCTGATAAGTTTTCCCTGCAACTTAACTTTTGTTGTGGCCTCGACGCGCTTTGCTTTGCTAGCAACACACATCAAATACCATCGACGCACTCTACTTCACTATCAACCTGCATCGATGATGCAGTCTACCTTCATGTCAACCCGTTTTGATCCCCTTTGGTGTAGGTTTCTCCACTACAGGTCGTGTCGATGTCTCCAAGGGAAAAAATACTATTTTTTTTAGAAGATTCTAGAGAGAAATCTCAAATCATCACCTTTCCCTCCTATTGTTATGGATCTAGATCAACTTCCACCATTGAGGGAGATCATATCTTGTCCAATCACCATACTTTTCTCAACCACTCCTTATCCAGATTGTCATATAAAATGAACTCTTGGGCCATGGGTGAGAGGAGGAATATTGCTAGTAGGTAAATGATGGAGGAATTACTCTAGACTACTAGACTATTGTATTCAAGGTGAAAGTGACTTGTTGGAGCAAGAAGGACACATTGGGAAGAAGCTACAACACCAATGCCTAAAATGTGATATTTTAGGATTAGGATCACTCAACAGTAGTAGACCTCACTAAAATTCACACATGTAGTGCAGAAAGAAGAAGAAGAAATGATGAATCAATAATCATTCATTACACAGAAAATGGAGAAAAATTGTTGTATCATACATCATCGGTAAGCTGGCACTCTGTAAAAATGAATAATAACTTAATACAATCAAATGGATTCGAATGCCTCTAAGGTCATTCGAATTCTCCTCAAAGTGTGGCTTGGATAGCATTGGAGACATCATCCAAACTAGTGGCAATAGTCATAAATGTCAGATCGTTAGTTAAATGAGTCTAACTGAGTCTAATTGAGTGCATTGGAACTGATGTAGGGAAGGAGACTCCAATTTGGGCGCATGAGGAGCTGTCAGTAGTTAGTACAGCTCAAACTAGTCTCAGTGGGTGCCTATCTAAGTGCTTCAGTCAGTTAATTGATCAATCAACCCATGAATCAAGGAACTGAGTCATCAACCAACCAACTAACTGAAGTAACTCCTAAATAGGTGGAACAAGGAGAACTTGTGCTCCAGTGATGAAAACAAGGGTGCATTAGTGGCTAGGAGAGATAAAAATGAGCAGAAACAGGCTCCCGGGGGATGCAAAATAAGGACTGGGTGCTGGGAGACTGCCATACTGATGATTGGATGCATGCAATTGCATGTAAATGCATACAAATCACTGGATGCATGCAGAATTGCATGCAGTCATGAAAAATACAAAAATGATGGTGAGAATATTCCAACAACCTCTTGCAAGCTATATTATGAGGTAGAAACTTAAATGGTAGTTCCCTAGTAACTGAGACCAAAGGTTATCCCGTGCAACAATCTAAATAATAAAAGAGGAAAGAGGGAAAACCCAGTGGGAAGAAATCCCTCCGTCAAAATAGATTGAAGGATGTTAATGTAGCATGTCATCACTCACCCCGGAAGGAGGCAAGTGTCCTTCATTTCCAAAGAAGCATCGATCAATCTGAAATGGATCAGTAATGTGAGAAGGGTGAAACCTTCCATTCTGATAATATGATCTGGTTCTCCATTGATTAGTTGGATCACCAACAAGATCTCCGACAGATTGGAGAGTAGTGGCTTCCCATCTCGTAAGAGGAGGATCATCAGGTGAGAGATCATTAGGTTCTTGTGGAATTGTATCTCCCATTCACTCATCTTCTGAATCAGTTGCTAGATCTTCAGGTTCTTGTGGATCTGGATCTAGAATTCGCTCAAAAAGAGTTATATTCCTCTTGGGAAGAAGTGGATCATGCTCCAAAAACATAATATGAATATCATTATGGAGCATGTGATTCGAACCAACTGAGGTAGAATCAAATCCATGAATGTGTAGATAGTTCTTTGATATCTCCTTTGAACCAACATAGGTGAGATCATAACCAAAGGAACTATAACATGATGATGGTATCTTGGACATCAAATCAGATCCAAGAATTGGAAGATGGTTTCTTATGATCTCCTTTGAACTAGCAGGGGTGAGATCAAAACCAAAATCACAAAAAAGTGCATGAGTCATGAACCCAAGTGAATGATAGAGTCTTCCATCTTTGGTGAAACTTTGAAAACATGTGTCAATGACCAAATAGGAGTCCAAAGGAAGCATTTGATCAAGGAGGGCGAATGCATTGCCTCCCAAATATGATTTTACCTCCAAAATACTCAATAGGTCATCATCTTGCACATCAGCAAGCTCATGGGAAGTAAAGATCTTGAAAGTATCTTCAACTTCTAGAGTAGTAGATGACATCTCTTGCTCATAATTCAAATCAAAAAATGGATCAACTTCATCAATGGTGATGGACCATTTTTCAATAGTAGATCCTGATATCATGTCTTGAATTTCAACCTCATCTTGAACAACTTCATCATGGAAGATCATTGAGGTTGAATCATGAGTAGACAGAGCACTGAAGGTAGTAGTACTGGGATTGTTCTCCAAATCATCCTCTTCTTTATGCTTTCCAAATAATCTGTCCAATTTTGTCTAGTTATCACTTGGATGTTCTACAGGATCAATGAGGTATTCCATATTTGGAAATCATAGCAGTACATATTGTTAATGAGGCTTTGTCACAATCATCTAGCCAATCTTCTTCCTCTTCATAGGAAGAAAATCTCTCTTAACACAAATACACATATCGAAAATACCATATCTCTTCAGGTATGCAATCATCTTGGGTTTCCATTCTTCATAGTTGTATGAAGAAAGAGAAGGAATTACTTCTAGATCCATGGAAGCTATTGTAGAATTCGAATCTATTGTTGCAACTGTAGAAAACTGCTACAACTGCAGGAAACTGTTGCAACTGCATAAAAATTCAAAACTACTGCAACTACAGAGAAATTCGAATAACCTACAAAAACAATGGAGATCCATATTAGCTGTTGAATTAAAATATGTTGAAGATGGATTGGAATGATGGAGATAACCTGCAAAACAATGAGAATTATGAAATGGAGATCTGTTGTAATTTCAATTGAATACTCCCTTAGGACACTGAGCACATATGACTAATTCCTTCACACCTGGCTAGTCCTCACTGGACTGCTTCAGTGAATTCAAGGTAATAGCACCAAGATTTGTTATCGAAACTCAGAGGCTTCTGGTGCTCAATGAAAGACAACTGCTCAAGGAATTGTTGCAATTGTTGCAATGGTTGCAAGTATTGTTGTTGCAATTCGAATAGTTGCTGTTAGCTCTGATACCATGTGATATTTTAGGATTAGGATCACTCAACAGTAGCATACCTCACTAGAATTCACTCATGTAGTGCAGAAAGAAGAAGAAGAAATGATGAATCAATAATCACTCATTACACAAAAAATGGAGAAAAATTGTTGTATCATACATCAACTGTAAGCTGAAACTCTGTAAAAATGAATAATAACTCAATACAATCAAATGGATTCAAATACCTCTAAGGTCATTCTAATTCTCCTCAAAGTGTGGCTTGGATAGCATTGGAGACATCATCCAAACCAGTGGCAGTAGTCATAAATGTCAGATAGTTAGTCAAATGAGTCTAACTGAGTCTAACTAAGTGCATGGGAACTGATGTAGGGAACGAGACTCCAATGTGAGCTCATGAGGAGATGTCAGTAGTCAGTAGAGCTCAAACTAGTCTCGGTAGGTGCCTATATAAGTGCTTCACTCAATGAACTAATCAATCAGCCCCTGAATCAAGGAACTGAGTCATCAACCAACCGACTAACTAAAGTAACTCCTAAATAGGTGTTATAAGGCGCACTTGTGCTCCAGTGATGAAAACAAGGGCGTATTAGTGGCTAGGAGGGCTAAAAATGAACACAAACAAGATCCCGGGGGGCTACAAAATAAGGAATAGGTGCTGGGAGACTTCCATACTGATGACTGGATGCATGTAATTGCATGCAAATGGATGAAGATGACTGGATGCATGCAGAATTTCATGCAGGCATGCAAAATACAAAAATGATGGTGAGAATATTCCAACATAAATGGTTGTAATCTATTTCTATATTTGTTAATACAATTGTATTTTCCTTCCCATACATCTAATGATCTTGATGGTGTATCGTGGGATTTGTTGGTCACTCGCATAGGTCAATTATATCATTTGTATTTCACTTGTTGTTGTCTCATTCCGATCTTTGGCAGGTTCTTTTGTGCATGAAACTGGATCACAACTGCTCCTTGGATCATTACAACAGTTGTTATATCAATGGTATGTATCTTCTATACTCATCCATTGTTGCTATTTTTTTTACCTAGGTGAAGGTTTGTACAATGTGTCCCCTTTTGTTCTAGATCTGAATCATTCAGACTAGAGACCTTGATCTTTGTCTGCATCGATCAAGAAAATCCTATAACATTCGCTAGCTCCTAAAGCACTAATAGAACTGATTGAGAGGTCAGTTGATGAACCTCTTTCTAAAAGAAGATTTGGTTGGTGCCGATATATCTTACAAAATGTAGACAAACATGGATCACTAGCAGGCTCGTCCAGAGAGTGCAAGCAACCTAACATATATTCAGGGTATGTTGCACTGATGAGTCACATTAGTGATTAAGAACCATCCTCATATGAATAATATGCAAAAAAAAAAGTTTGGAAATATGCAATGACAGAAGATTACAACTCTATAATGAAGAATGATGTTTGGGAGGTTGTTCCCAAACCTGATGGGAAGTCCATTTTGACTTCTAGATGGCTTTACAATATAAAGCATGCTGCATATGGTAGCATTGAGAAGTATAAATCTAGATTTGTTGCGATAGGATTATCTCAAAAATAAGGCATAAATTATGATGAGACCTATTCCCCTATGGAAAGGTACACCACAATTTGAGCAATGAATGCAGTTGCATCTGTTCTAGGATGGAAAATTTACCATATGGATGTGAAGACAACCTTCCTCAATGGTGAGGTTGAGGAAGAGGTTTATATTCAGTAGCCTGAATTATTTATGGTGCATGGGAAGGAGTCCTATGTTTGCAAGCTAATGAAAGATCTATATGGGCTTAAGCAATCCCCTAGGGCTTGGTACTCCATAATTGATAGCTACCTTAAGAAATTGGGTTTCTGTAAGAGTGAAGCTTATCCAAATCTACACTTCAAAGTAGTGAAGAACCAACCGTTGGTATTGGTTCTATATGTTGATGATTTGTTTCTCACTACAGAGGAACATATGATTGCTTTGTGCAAGAGGGAGCTCACCTTAGAGTTCGAGATGAAATACTTAGGTTTGATGCACTACTTTCTTGGCCTTGAGATATGGAAAAGAAAATATGAAAATTTTCTATCTCAAGGGAAGTACATTATGGATATATTGCAAAAGTTTGGCATGATAGATTGCAAATATATGACTACACCGATGGTTTCCAATTTGAGGAAACTTCATGAGTCAGGCTTTGGATCAGATCTAGTAGATCTCACTTTGTATAGACAGATTATAAACTCGCTAATGTACTTGATACTTTTGAGGCCTGATGTATATTATGTCGTTAGAATTCTAAGTCAATTTATGTCTGATCCAAGACATAGACACTGGATAGCTGCTAAGCATGTGCTTAGGTAACTTCGAGGTACATTTTCATATGGAATTAGATATTCCTCCAGTGGAGGATTCATGTTACTTGGATATAGAGACTCAAACTTGGGAGGAAGCATTGTGGACCATAAGAGTACACCAGACTACTGTTATAACCTAGGATCAGCGATGATATCTTGGTCCAACAAGAAGCAGCGCTCTGTAGCCCAGAGCACTACAGAGGCAGAATACATAGCTTCTAGTGTTCCTGTCGAGATGTAGTGTGGCTCAGAAAGCTACTTGTAGGGTTGTAACTCAGTGAAAATATTGAGCCTACAGTTATTAGGTGTGACAATCAGATTTGCATCAAGATTTCCGAAAACCCAGTGTCTCATGACAATTCCAAGCACATTGAAATGAAGTGTCACTTCATCGGAGACATGGTCTAGAAAGGTACGGTGATACTTCAGTACATTGCTACTGTCAGCAGATTGTAGATGTGTTAACAAAGCCTATTTTAGTGACAAAGTTCAGGTACTTCCGAGATAAGCTTGGTATGGCAGAGAATTCCTCCCTCACTAAGAGGGATTTTTTAAATTTACGGCATCAGAAGAAATTCTCCAAACCAATCTTGTGCAACCAAGATTGATCCTCATGTATAGATGTGAACACTTTGATTTCCTTCCATGCGAAGGTTATTCCTCCCATACAGAGGTAATTGATCAAAGTAATGATGTTGTAAATTCTTCTTGGACAAGGCTCTGGACTTGTGTGTCAAGTCATGATTCTCATGTGAACTTTCTGTATAAAGGTATCCATGGGATGGACCTCCTGTATAGAGGTGGACCTTCCGTATAAAGGTCATGCTTTACTTGTTAAAAGCATTTAATGTTGTGTGATTTATTATTAACCATGTTTAATAGATTGCTATTAAGTTTCCTTTAGAGATTGATCGTCTCTGAAGTGAATTACTTTAGCATATGATCATTTGGTCCAGAATAATATACTATGATCATATCATCTGATAATTCTTCTTAGTATAATGTAATTTGATGGATAATTAAAGTTAGCACATATTGACCATGCAATAAAATATAAAGAGATAAAGATAAATGCATAGATAAAAAGAGAATTCTAATTGATCAAGATATCACTAAGTGAACTTGGATTGTCAAGCTTCAGTTAAAGCCACAATGTATGCCTCAGTTAATTAAAAATAAGTCACAGTGGTCACTACAAGTAAATCAATCCACATGATTTCAGTTAATAATGGTTAACTAAGTGTTAAATAAGAAGGACACTTTAGTTAAACTAAAAGACAACACTTTAGTAAATCAAGGAGAACTCGAATTTATCACAATAATGATGTTATCAAGAAAGAATCAATTAAAGAGAGTTAACTAAGTGTCAACAAAGAATATCTAGTTAATTAAGTGTTATTGCATGACGACACTTATGTTAAACTAAAATACGACACTTGCATGACGACACTTATGTTAAACTAAAATACGACACTTGCATGACGACACTTAAGTTAGCCACCTAACTAAGTGGAAAAACTTTCAGTTAAGAGGCAATTTCATTCTAAGAGACAGTTTAATGAGATAAAGCACTGCATGAGAAGTGGGGCGTAGTTCTTCATACAAGATTGATACATCCATTTTGAGGGTGAGTTCATCCTGAAGTTAGAAGAAGTTGATGAATGAGAATAATGTATAAATATGTTATATTGGATTGATGAATTCAAAGTGAAGCGAATTATATTCTCCATTGAAGGAAAGGTGCTTCTTTTTGTGTAGGTTATTGTTATTTTTTGTTATTAATGTGTTGGGCATTCGAAAACACATCTGATTGATCTATATTCTATATTGCTTTTGTATCTTCACCAAGAGTGTTTTGGTGATCTCTTATCTTCTAAAAGAAATCTCTTATGTTGTAAAATAAAGCATTCTCTGCTATCCATTATATTATATTGAGAAGAATTGTTGGGGTTTTTGTTCTCGTAGTTTTGAGTATTTTCCCCAAGGTATATTTTTTGTTATGGATGTATGAATTTCATGTGATTGAATTGTCTCATTGTTTCAAGTTTCTATATCTACAAGAATTAAAGATCAAATCTCAACCAATTATTAACATATTCTTAACATGCATTTTCTAGAAACATCCTTCGTTATCTCTTTTTATGGAAACATCCCTATTCATATTTGTTCAGAGTATTCTGCGATGAGCTACCCTTGGATTCATACCAAATTAGTATCCTTATTCCCAAGAGTAAAAATTTCCTCCCCCATTAAGATTCATGTCCCCTAGTACCCCAATTGTGTCCTTCCCTTGATCTCATCAAGAAGTCTCACATGTGCTTCAAGCTTAACCTTTCCTTCATACTCTAAACAAAGGAATTTTGATTCCCCTACTCAACTACCTTTGTATCTCCAAGCAATGTCTTAGTTACTATTTGAGTGTTTCATTTATCTTGGTGGTATCCCTCGTGTGTATGTTAATGAAATGTCATTGCCTTAGTAGTCGCAAATATCCTTCTGACAACATCAAGACATCTATTCCATAAGATAGACCTAAAGGAATCTTGTGCCTTGGCCTCATAACCATCATTGATGATTCCCTCGAACCAACTAAGGGGAGACATCAGTTCCCATTAGCTTGGTTGTTTCTCATGTGCTCGATGCCAGATGAATCATTGCACCATTGATATTTGTACAAAATGATGGTCCCTTCATTATTTGGTTGAAGACCCCAAATTTCCCCAACTCCCATCCTTGGTGGAGTCTACTTTTTAGTTATGTGTCTATTGAGATATCTGGGCTACATTGGTGACAATGTTGCACTTTGTCTCCTTGCAATCCTAAATATTATAAGTTACCTTATTGGATATGTATTCCATATGAATTTATAGTCAAGGTAATAATTTGTATCCATACTTTACAAAATAACTCAAATCTAATAATAATAAAGTGAACAATATAATAATACAAAGCCAAAACACTAAAGTGGTCATAAATAATAATAGCAATATTATATGCTAGCAAATTAGAGAGAGAGAGAGAGAGAGAGAGATTAACTGTAATTTGCAATTGGCATATTTATTTCATAATGGATTTATAACTCAATGGCTTCGCCATTATACGATAATATAAATTGACTTATATTTAAATTCACAACCTATACTATTTTATTTTTCAAATATTTACTATACCAATTAAAGGATAATTAGTTTGCAATATAAAATTGGTTCTTATTCCATTTAATATACATGTACAAAGAACAAGTATGATTAAATTAGACAAAGAAGATGTCATTATTCCACTACTATTAGATATGATCTACCCATAGGATAGGCCAATCTTCATTAGATGAAATAACTTACTGTTAAAAGATGGGGTTCTGTTAGCAGTGTCTAAATTTTTTTATTTAATTTTATTTCTATTTTTACTTATTGGATTTTATATACTCAAAAGAAAGGAAGTTAAAAAAATTCCTTAACAAGTTGCTTAAGTCAAGTTCAATTAAGAAAGTAATATTAAGATGAGCAAGTAAAATTTAGGTATGGTACAATGATATCTAACTAATCTAAAGGGTTTGCCTAAGATCACCTTTAGGCACATTTTTACAAACAAAACTGATTGAGTTTCCATCGAGATACATGGGATATTAGAAAAGATTCATAATGGAAACTAGTCGTACTTGAGAGAGAATTCAACATTTAATAATAAAAAAACAAATACAACAAGGAATAATCTCAAGAAAATACTACATGAAATAGCCAATATGAAACAACAAATTGAAAGGTTACAAAATAAAATGCACAAAAAGGAAAGTGTATTTAAGAAAAGTAGTTCTACAAAGAGGACAAGTCAAGAAAATGAAGCTACAACATCTTCATCTAATATAACTAAAAGTAACAAATATGGAAAGCATGGGACAAGAAAAAATATGATACACAATAAACAAATTTCTAAAAAGTAAGAAAAGTACAACCAAAACGAATGTGATGAATGATAAGAAAAGTAGAAAGGTACAGAAAGAGCACTCTGCATATTCATATAATACAGAAATATCAACAAAAGAAAGCTCCAAAGATATTAGTAATGAAGAATCCCATGTGGATAGTAATTCTGAAAAATTATAATCAAGCGAAGATGAAGGAAGATATCGAACTACAATGAGTCAAAAATAAAGGAAGTAGATGGAACATTATAGTAGAATATTGAAGTTACTAGAAATTGAAGTTACTAGAATATGATGGGGAACCTGGAATAGAGAAAAAAGTCGAGAAGTGGCCCACTAATATGGAAAGGTATGTTGAAATAAAAGAAATTAGTAGTCATGGGAAAACATGCATAGTAGTGTATCAACATACGGGAATTGCATCTATATGGTGGGAACATATGTAGAGTAATGAAAACAAAAAATTAGAAATATTAAATGAAGGAAATTCAAGGAAATATTTAATAAGAATTTTTTTATTTATCATTTTTTGCATAACCAACTAACTAAAGCAAAATAACAGAACCATTGTAAAGTATAAGAAGGAATATATAAGATTGAATAGGTTTGTATATTATGTTGAGGATAATGACCATATTATTAATTTTATAAATGGGATGAGAGATGAGCATCGAGCTAATGTATATGGGAAAAAACCCAATTATGTTAACGAAGTTGTCGAGTTTGATGAAAAATTTGAGAAATTATACCTCAAACAAAAGAAAAGAAGTGAACCATTAAAGACTAATGATATCCAATATACTCCTATAAATTGGAAATATAGCTCCAAATTCCGCCCCTTCAAGGAAGCACCAAGAGATGTTATTGAATGCAAGGTAATGGAAGAACAAAAAACTAGATAGTTTAGGCCTAACTTAACATGTTTTGAATGTGGGGAACCCATTCAAAAATGATTTTTCTAAAGTGGAAGGAGAGTATGTAACTTATGAACATTAATAACTATTAGGAATATAAGTACCTATTTAGTGATTATGCATAATGATTCTTACAGTTAAAGAGAATTACACAATATCACACAACACATTCACATAGTACATAGAAATTACCCTAGAAACCCTTGACGGATAAAACCAGCAAAGCAGTGAGTTTAAATGCTCATCTATTATTAATGATTTTAACCAAACAATTACAACATCAATTTTCTATATTGCTACAACTCAAACATGAACTCTTACATTCCCTTGGACCATATCAGTCGAATGAATTACTCTCCTAGTCTATTCTTCTTCTCATTCTTTTTTATTTTCATCACATCTTATTTATAGATGCAATACTCTAACTCATGATAACATAATTATTTACAGCTAACCGCTTCATTAATGGCAATACATAACATCCTAACAACTTTTAGTTGATTTTTTTGTTATAGTCATGATCTAGATTGAGTCAACTTTGGTCGACCACTAATTTGTGCTTTTATTCATCTTGAGTGCCTATCGAATTCCTACTAGTTTTTGTGTCTGTTGACTTTCGGTCAACCTATCAAGGTTAGTACCTTGTAAAAAACCGGTTGAGTTATCATCAGACTGTGTACTAGTAGACTATCACCTATTCAATCCATCGATCAAACTTAAACCATCTATTGAATTTAACTCCTTTTGATTGTGTTCAACTTAGTCAACCATCGACTATATTGTCTATTTTCATGCAAAGAAGATAACACACCCAACATTCTCCCACTTATTTTTTTTTGCATAAACAATAGATTCAAATTTTAGTTCATCTAACCATGGCCAATAGTCCTATTGTTGGTGTTTTCACACCAGCATGTGCAAAGATGCACCTAATAAGGGTTGTGCTAAACTTAGTAGAGTCTCAATGGAAAATAAAATAAACAACTAAACTAATCAAACATGCAAACCTTTTATCAAGAAAACAGAGAAAATATTTTAACGAATAAATAATGCTCTTTCATTATGTAAAAAATGGCATTTACAAGAATTTAATATCACCTATGAGTTACTATAGGAGAGGACCTTGCAGCTGTCCGGGGTAGGGTTCGCTAAGTATCCTTGCAATCTGCGGTTCTTTGGCCCCGCATCACGTACACAATCTCCAGAAGGTTGAGAATGGAACACAAAGGGATTTTTGGTCTCAGGGATATTTTCGTAGAGTAACGACTTGAGTAATGCATGGAGAATGGGTGTTGAGTGATGGAGCTTGATGGTTCATATATAGGCACACTAGATAGATCTAGGATAAGGATAAGGCTTTGATTTTTTAATTTTTGGCTTTTGCATTTGATTTTGTGCCTTTTACATTTTTATCCTTTTTCCAAATTGGGCTCTCATAGGTGTCATTCCAAGTTTCTTCTTTTTGTTGAGTGATAAAAAGAAGAAACATCCAAAAAACAAGTTAGGGCATAAGTTGCTCAGTTTTGAGATAATTGAGCAAATTAATTTTGTAAAATGGCCCTTTTATATGAGACTTTGGTTTTTTGTTTTACCAAGGTAAAAATAATGGAAATGGAATGTGGTAATGATGTATGGATTTGATGGGGATAATGAAAAGGTAGAAGGAGAAAATTTAGGTGTTAACATATTTCCCCCTGATGTGTGAGGTCAAGAGCTCATCATATGGCCGACATACATCATAGGATATTCTATTCCAGTGTGATAGTGGGATGGAGAATCACGATTGCATCATAGGAGCTCACCCTTCAATGGGACTACAAGGGACCTTACCTGCAGATACAATATTCAATATGAATGAGGTGCATATAACCTCAAATATATGGACGAGGCAGGAATTCCCATGCTCGTATCAATGTCTCAAATTAAAAAATGGAGGGAGGCCCAAAGGGGGCCTGATCAATACATGGATAAACTACTATGTGCATCATAAATTTCCAAGAAAGACTCAAATATGGAATGTACTCATGGTCCAACCATGACTTATCTAAAGAACTGGTACATCGAAACAATGGCATTCATCTTGAATGCGGTATTACAACAAATCATGCTATGTTGGATCTAAAGGGGTCCAACAACTAGATGGACTCAACCAACAACTAGATGGACTCAACGACCAAAAGTTGGAATCGTAGAGGTACATGGATTGCATTTGAATGGGATACTCTAGGAAGCTTATAACTGAAGGGCTTCCAAACATTGTCTCCAACGCAGCCTGGATATGCACATGAGCATACAATTGGGGGGTTCCAAATAGACTCACCAATGTGCTAGATTCAGGGGACATCTGGGGTATTCAACCAATAACTAAAGGGACCAATACCATGTACGATTCTCAATGGTGCAATGATGGAGTTGGAGTTTAGCACGTGATAAACAAACCTTCTAAGAGGCACTAAGGACTCCTCTCAAAAAGTTTGTAGGAACTCATCACTAATGGTGATGAGGCCAACGTACAGGGACCTCTGGGTCTATCCTATGGAATAGATGTGATGGCGTCAACAGAGGGAGACTTGCAACTACCAAGGCAATGATGTTTCCTTGATAGAAACTTGAGGGATACAACCAAATTGCTATCTAATTGGACATGGGACTGAGACATTGCTGGTAGATACAAGGGAAACCGAGTAATAGGGACTCAAAATTCCTTTGTTCAAATTATGATGGCATGGTTGACCTGGAAGCATATGTGAAATGAATCTTGGAGAGGGACAAAATGGGGATATCAGGAAATATGACTGCAATGGGGGACACCTAGAGAGGTGGGTACTAATGACATCAGGGTGACTCATCGCAGAATACTCTGAACAAAGGCGACTAGGGATGCTATCGTAAATAAGGGACTATATGCTATCTATAGTGGTGCTAAGAAACGCCATTTGAGCCTTCTTCATAATTTAACGAGCTCAAAGAAGGAATAGAAGTGTGCTCAAAATGGTACCATCGTGTGGATTTTGACGAGCTCAAGACGGTGAATGCTCATTGGTGTTTTTATTTTTAGAGAGTTTGAAAACATAATGAAGACTCTGTGAGTGATATTTTTCGTAAGTTAGTCCCCAAATCCCCAAAAAGCATAAAAGTATGCAATGGAGAACTCTTCTAGCCATAGTGGCTAGAGTATTCCTTTTTCATCATTAGTCCATTTGGTACGAAAAAGGGGTAACAGGAATAGAGAATGGACGCTCTTTCAAATACTTTAACGAGCATGAAAGGAAGCAAGTTTGCTTGGTGATATTTTAATTCTTTAAGGAGTCAGAAAATAGATTAAAAGAAACTCCATGCTGGGATTTCGGTTATAGGGATTGGGCAATGATTTGACAATGTGAATTGAATGCATGCAGATTCATTTATGGATGTCAAATTATGAGGACTCACGATCCTATGGGGATACGAATGGCATGGGCGCCAAATGCAGAGGGTACTAAAATGGTCACCCATGTAAGGTAGGATATACTACCGAGTAAAGGAAAATGCAAAAATGGTTGGTCTAGGCCACTTACTTGAATAGGGGGGGTCCTATAGGCGTAAAGGAAAAAATGGATCAATGCATCAAATACTCTAGGGGAGAAGATGAGCTATATTCTAGTTTGAAGTGTTATACCCGTAGGGAGCATTTGTCGACTGAAACAAGTGGATTTTAACGCAACTTTGACCTGTACACATGGAAACGATACCCAAGTGTAAAAGGTGCATCTAGAAATCAGACCAAATATATAAGTTATATGTGACCTCGATAGATGGTTGAGATCACACATGAGTCTTATATATATATATATATATATATATATATATCACACATGTGAAAAAGTGAGCAGGGTTAAGGTCCTGCCCCCATGCTAGGGGCATGGGGCTTGTGATTATGAATCACATATGAATCTTATATAATATATATATATATATATGCACATGGATGCGTTTTTTATGTATTTTTTTATGTTAATGAGCCTTTTATGTGACATGATGATGCCTATATGATATGTATATACATGTGAATGGAAAATGATATGATGATGCATGCTTTATTATTTACTTCCTATATGCGATGACTGATATGCCATTCTAGAACATCGTTAGACATCTGGTCTGCAACACTATTTTGACTTTGTGGGAGATGTGTGAATGCAATGAATTCAAAGTGTCTAACCAATTGTTTAGTGCGCAGGAAATTTCTAAAAAGGAAAGGATCGTGTACTTGGTAATAGTTTTTGAGTTGGGAAACAAGGATTTGGGAATCTAAAAACACACGAAGGTGACTAATTCCCATCTGGAAGGAGAAGGTTAAGAGATTGGTCATGGCATTGTACTTATCCTGGTTGTTGGTGGTAGCACCAATACACACTCCGTCGAGGTGGATCAACTCATGTGATGGGGAATATAATACCCAAGCTGCCGAGGAGAGTTTAGGAGACCATCTACTTGCACCGTCGACGAACCTGACATAGATTGAGGGAGCGGGATACATTTGGTATCAATCAAGGAAGCAAAATGTAAGGATCAAAAGGTAAAAATAAGGGAAAAAAAGAAAGAAAACTATATACAACTCAAACAAAAGAATCTGGTGGGGTCAGGGGTAAAACCTCTTGAGGTAAAACCCATTACGAGGGTTTTTCAAGGGTCATCCTTTGAAATCAGCGAGGATGTATGCCCCCTTGCCGAGGAAGGTTTTAACAACGTATGGGCCTTGCCACAGGTATTTGAACTTCCCTTTTCCATGTTTGTCGTGATCTTGATCATAAACGAGCACTAGGTCTCCCTCTTTGAAGGTGAGGCGGTGGACGTGAGTATTATAATGACTTTTTGAACATTGTTTGGCGGTATCGATCATTTGTAAGGCCGGACGACAATTTTCTGCTTGTTCCAACAAAAGTAAGCGTTGCTCAAGGGGTGAGGTATATGGGAGGAGTTCGAAGGATATATGCAAGGTTGGAATCTGACACTCGATGGGGAGAATGGACTCCATGCCATGGACCAAATGGAATTGGGTAAGACCGATCGTAGTCTTGGTAGAAGTGAGGCAGGCACATAGTTTCGAAAAGATGATGTGGTTCTGTTTGGACTTATGCTTGTCCATCCTACGTTGAATCATGGTATTTACGATCTTATTTGAAGCCTCTACTTGTCCATTACCTTGGGGGTAATAGGAGGAGGCATATTGGTATTCAAATTTCAAAAATGTGGACAACTCATTCCAAAAGGCGTCTTCAAAGTGTTTTTCATGGTCCGAGACAAGCTGCTTGGGGACCCCAAAACGTGTAATGACATGGTTAAAGAAAAAACGCGTTGCGGTATCGGCTTGGTAGTTAAATGTAGGCATGGTCTCAGCCCACTTAGTGAAGTAGTTGACATCCACGGTGATGTACTTGTGTTTATTGGCCGAGGTTTAATTACACTCCATGAAGTCAATGTCCCATTTGCAGAAAGGACCTATGGTGACAACGGGATGGAGCAGTGGGGGAAGGGTCCTTGCTTTAGGGGAAAAGAGTTGGAAGTTATGACAATGTTTGATCGTCATGATGTAATCAATGAAAAGCATCGACCAAAAAATAACTGGTGCAGATGACCTTTTGAGCAGTGGCCATTCCCAAAAAATGGCCACTGCAGGCTCCTCTATGACAATCATTCAAGACCTGCTCCGCCTCACCATGTGTGAGGCATCAATGTAAAATGGTGTCAATGCCACATCGATAAAGGACATCGTCAATTAGGAGGTAATGAGAGGCTTTATGGCGAATGCGACGTCGATCATCGCAACTAATTTGAGATCAAAAATTTTGCATGTGCAAATACGTGAGGATGTATCTACACCACGAGTCATCTGATGAAATGGTGACACTGATGAAGAGGGTAAGTCAGTCATAATTTGTTCCAAGGAAAGAGCCTTAGTACTCTTGGGTGTGATGAATTCAAGATTATAATCTTGAAGGATCACGATCCATTTAGCCACTCAGACTTAAATGAAGCGATAACTCAATAGATAGACCATGGGGTTGGAGTCTTCCACTACTATAGTTCGGCTCATAAGAATATAGTGTTGTAACTTTTGAACTGAAAAGAGGATGACGAGGGCCATTTTCTCTTCATGGGGATAGTGCAACAGTGGGCCAGACAATGTCTGAATCACGTAGTAGATGATGTGCTCTTGATGAGAACTATCTAAAAATCTTGAAATGGCATGTTCGGGTGCTGAAACATAAAGGATAAAATCCTTCGAGAAATCAGGGCAGCAGAATTCAAGGTGTGTTTCAGTGCGTTGAAATCCGCTTGTGCCTTTTCATCCCAAACGAAGAGGACGTTGGTCCGAAGCAAGCGTAAGAAACCGTGGACTTTTGTGGCATAGTACAAAACAAAGAGAAAGAGAAAATTGGCCTTGCCTTGAAGGTTTTGCAATTGGCACAATGTATGGGGTGATGGAAGGATGAGAATGGCTTGGACCTTCAAAGGGTCAATGGTGATCCCTTTCTGAAAAACTATGAATCCAAATAATTGGTCAGCAGGAACGCAAAAAACACACTTTAGGGGGTTCAAGTGGATTTTATACTTTAAACAACGCAAAAATACTTTCTGGAGGTCATCCAGGTGCTCTAAACATTTCTTGGATCAAGAGGTGAGATCGTCCAAGTAGACAAGGATGATATAGACCAAGTCATGGAAGCAAAAATTCATGGCCTGCTGGAAAGTGGCTCCATCATTTTTAAGACCAAAGGGCATGACGCGATAAGAAAAGGTGCCCCATGGAGTGGTGAACACAACCTTATATTGATATTCTTTACAGATCTGAATCTGGTTGTATCCTGGGAAACCATCCATAAAGGATAGAACCTCATGGACCGTGCATGCATCGATGAGTTGATCAATGAAAGGAGTAGGAAAGTTATATTTGGGGTAGGCTAGATTCAAATCCCGAAAAATTAGTACAGACGTGAATGGTTCCTTGTTTTTTGTTAATCGGCATCGGGTTGGACACCCATGTGGTGTATGCGATGGGGTAAATGAACCTGGCTTGGCACAAATTTTCAATTTCATCTTTTACCGCTGCCATTTGGAAGGGTGTATCAGTCGTTCCTTATGGAGGATGGGTGTGATGTTGTTCCAAGTGTCAATGCAGTTGTCAATGGTGTCAGGTTCAAGGCCAGGCATCTCAATGTAATACCAAGTGAAGACATCACAGAACTCTTGAAATATATTCTTATAGGAAATGACTTCTTTGGGAGTGCACGATGTGCCTAACGTGATATTCTCAACAACACTGAGTTTGACAGATATATTCACTTGGATGGTAGGTGATATGTTGGCCATGTTTCCTTCCTCGAGGGCATTAGGAGCTGGAATGGGGTTTTGAAACCAATCCACATTGCCATGGATAAAATATTTGGACTTAACCAAGAATTTATCAGTCGAAACTATCGTAGATTCCTTAGGAAGGAAATAGGCTCGATGATGGATGTCATCCCAAGAGAAATCGGGTTCATTTAGTGCTTCAAGGATTTCTTTGTCATTGTGAAAGCACTGTATGGAGAGATTGAAAGAAATCGTGTTGGGTATGGAAGAAATGGAGTCACCGGTGGAAACCATGTAAATGGTGTTCACCTCGGCCTATGAGCATGTCGGGGGCTGGATCTCATCAATTACTATGATCAAGGACTCTAATGATGGTTGTCGCAACTCATGGAGCACTAACTGGTACACTGGTAAGTCAGGTCAATGGGGGGAATAATGTCCATAGATGCCACAAACCGCGTCAGACTGATTGGTGTGCAATGATTTGTTACATGTTTGGGGAGGGGTTGACAATTGGATGAACAAAATTTTCTTGGTATCATCCAACGTCTGCATATTAGTTCAAATATTGGGCAAGTGCGGATAATTATGGGTAGCGTGACCCAACGTATCACATAAAGCATATTTTAGAGGTGTTCGTGTTGGAGGATGGGGGTCCGTGACTTTGTTCATGGTGGCCAAGGTGTCGGTTTTTGTGGCCTTTCCCCCAACTTTCTTGGACTACTGGGGAGCAGGTTTGGAAGAACTCGTTGTCGACACACCTGAGGGTGCATGATTGGTAGTGTTAATCGGTTGGAACAGTTGAAGTATGACTTGTGGGGCCAGGTTAGGATTGGGTGTAGGTAAGTACCAAACGGGCATCCCTAACGTCAATTCTGGGAGATTCAGCGTTGCCATGATAGGCATGCTTACCACTTCTAATGGGGGAAACAAAAAATGGATTGTGTGGATCAAGGTGGCTCCCACATGGATAGGTGTCGATGGTGGTTCTGTTTGAATTGCGGATCGAGTCACAAGTTGCGATTCAAGGACTGATTTTCTTGATGAAATGGTGCACAAGTCCAATATCTTGACAGCTCAAGGAGGTGGGGGGAAAGATGTAAGTGTGAAGGCCATGGGGACCTCAGAATAAAGTGTTTGTCCCACGGTGGAAATCAAAGGGGCATATACACTAAGTACAGGTTTCTCGACCATAGGTAGGATGTTATTTGGCATAGCAGGTGCATTGGGGTCATAATAAGTCAATTGGTCAATTTTGACGACTCGTTGTTCATGATGGAACATCATCATCTGGAACATAGATGAGGAAACAACCCTCATTGTATACATGTACCTTCATCCTACAAGAAGCTTGTAGTCAAGTTAGGTGTTGACAACTTCAATGTCAATCATGACAATTTTGATGGCTAACTGCACAAGGACATTGGGAAGAAGGCCTTGCAGCTGAGCTACACGGCCATTGTAAGCTCGAAGGGAAGTCGTGGATGTTTGCAAAGGAGGGGATCAAATTTACTGCCACACGAATGTGGAAATGACAAATGTAGAGGCACCCTCATCGACTATGCATCGATGTATAACTAGGCTTCAAATCGAAACTGAGATCTGAAGTGCAATGGAAGAAGGCATGCGGGGTTCATACTGGTATAAGTCGAATGGCGTTAATCATGATTCAGAAGGGTCGATACCACCTAAGGTAGAAAACAATTCTTTGCATTGTGTTGGACATTTCTTCAAATATTCCAAGGTTGAAATGGAAGCAACGGATTGGGCAAATTCATCCACAATGTTATAATTGGGGGCAGCATGAGCATTCAAATTATTGGTGATGCGGCATAGAGGGAATTTTGGGGCTCCCTTTGGAGGTGGTGGGGGTAGTCGTAAAGACTGGTCTGTGGGGGTAGCTGCAGCAGACTTATCCATGGAGATGGTCTAAGAGGCCAAAGCATACTGATTACGATGCGTTTGAAGGTTTACATTAGAAGAGGACATCATTTACAAATGGTGAACTCCTGATTCCGGGACTTGTCTAGAAGAATCAACGTAAGTAACTGGTGGTTGTGCAACCGCAGCCCCTTGTTTGGGTACCATAGGCTAGGTATTGATGACTCCTTGTGTGGGAAGGGCGTTTTTCAACACCATGGGTTGTGCGGTAGGTTGCGGTGGGTTAGGTGGTGCTGGGGGTGCGGCAATCACTTGTCATTTGTTGTCTTCATTCCAAAGTTGTTTGTCTCTTGTTAAATGTGGGAAATGGTGCATGTAATGACCATAAACCTCGCAGAACGAGCAAAGGTGTTTTGTGATTAACTCCAGTTTCTTACTCTGTCAGGGCTGTTGATTGGGATTTTGGTTAGCTGGGGCGCTGCCATTATTATCAAGGGGATTAGGAGGTTGTCCACCACTGAAGGTTTATTGATTGTTGTCCCTATTTCTTCCTCATATCCTATTTTGTTTCCCTTCCTGGTTCCGTTAGTAGGTTGGTTTTGCGGTTGGTTTGGTTGGGCATACACTTTCCCTTTTGCAACAGGAGGAGCTTGAGATTGGGTGGTGTAGGGGATTTCGATGGTGGATAATAAGCAAGGGTAGCTTGTGGTTGGGAGGGAACGGGTAAGGCTGGAGGGTAGTAGTAAGCAGGTGGAGTTGTTGGGGGGGTATACGATTGCTGGTTATGACTGTAGTTAGGAATGACATGCGTGGGTCCATGTGTATGAGGAGTGTGGGTCGGTGGCACATATGAAGGTGTTTCTCCAGAATGAGCGGTGACATGTGAAATATCGGGTCTGTAGCTCATAGTAGCTTGTGCGATACTAGGGGAAGGGTTATATATCGGACTTGGTACTAGGGGCATACTAGGGGCATATGCACATAGGCCAGACTGGTGGATGAAACATGGCTAAGGATTTCGTTTGTAGCATGGGACTCCCACGCATCCTTCCAAGAAGAGTCACTACGAGGGGCATCATGTAGGATGGTGTAGAGGTAGCCCGATTGTGCATAAATAAGGTTGAATTATTGGGCTTTCAGTATGGCCTCTTCTTCTGATTGGGGTCGTTCAGATTCCACATCCTTGGCGATGGTTGGTATGAGAGATTTCAAGAACCAATATAAAAATATGCGGTCGTCTAACTTAATCTTACACAAACTGTGGTGTCTACACCATTCATGGATATGATCCGTGGTATGGGTGGTCGTATTTTGTCTTCAAGATAGGAGAATCTCAACACCAGCGTCGTAAAAAAATGGTAGATGGAAGAACTGTAGTAAATTTGAAGACAGGGATGCAAAGGTGAAATGTATCCCATGGGGCTGGTCAATATACCACTTGGCTACAGCGCCAGTGAATTTATGTTATAAAAGGTGTAAGCGAATACAGTTATCCACTATGGAGTTAGAAGAACACCACAAGTGGAAGGACATGATATGTTTCTGGGGGTCCTCACCACCCTTTCCCTCAAACCTAGGAATGTCCAGAGGGAGCTTGGTAGGCATGGGAGGCCCTGTGCGATCATGTCGGATCAGGTCATTGTTCAATTTCGAAAAATTGGGTAGGTTGAGACTGGCCATAAATGGAAAATTTTCAGGAGCATGTGACATGAATGGACCGGCCTGCATGCTAGCCATGGCGGCTATTGTCTGGCCACCTCCACCGAAAAATGGTGTATTGGCGGTGGGCATAATCATGATGGTGGATCCACCCACGATGGGTGTAGGGAAGTAAACAGAAAGGCCTATGCCCCCTAGGGTACCGTTGGTGGTTCTATGGATGGTGGTCGGGTTGGACCCTCTACCTGTGGGTATGGACCCAGCAGCGGGATGCACTATAGTAGTGGGGCTATTTTTGGTATCCCGGGCGATCGTGGGTCCTGTGGAAGTTAGTATGGTGGGTCCCATAGCACTAGGAATTGAGGGTCCAATGTACCCCATAGCTGGAATGGAAACAGAAGTAGCAATGGGGCCACTAGTGGGTCTGCCGTCAATAATCCCTCTATAAAACGAGTTAGGATTCGTGTCAGACATGGGACTAGATGGCGTTGTATGTGTGGGTGTATCTAGCTCAGAGGATTCAGATGTGAAATAGGGGTCATCGAGTTTAAAATCCAGTGATAAAGTTGTGCGTCACAGAGGTGCGCAGTGAGGGGGGACCAATGGACCGTACTGTGGGGACTGCCCCCATAGTCATTGGGAGTGTCTCATGGAATCAATGGTGACGAGTATGTAAGTGCTAAGGGGCTATGGTATGAAAACACACTCAAAAATATTATTTCAACCATGTGTGCAAAAGGAGAGCTGGTAATAAAAATGGCACTCAAGCCAACAACAAGCTCAAAAACTCCTGCTACAGCAGTGTACTACAACAGAGGGAGTGGCAATGAAATGGTTAGAATACCAACAGGAAGCACTCCTAAAAATAAAAAGACTCACTAACCTGAGGGGTATAGGAGCATGCAAACGCTTAAATAAAAGATATGGAAGCTCGTGCAAATTGTATCCCCTGCAGGGTGATGAAATAAGCAGTCAGGAAATATGAAATGGAGAACCAAATGGATAAGGGATATCCCTCTGTCGATAGGGATCTCGGGTATAAGAGTCCTAGTAAACATTAGAAACTAAGCTACCTTAGTCAAAGCACGTCTAAAAAGGTATCCCACAGCTTTAGTTCTTTGTTCGTATCACACTCAGTATGTTAGCTAGCATGCGTGACAAGAACAACAAGCTGGTGTACTTCAGTGAAAAGTGGAGAGCGGAATTCCACGTAGACTTTTGGAACTAGTCTTGCTACTTTCCATCCTAGAGGATAGGCCCCCCGGTAAATCGATGATAATCGTGCTGATCAAAGAGTATTTTGGTACCCTAGAAGGTAACAACTATGTCTCAAATGTATATGATAAAGGGGGTGTTGTTTGGATTCCTATCCCCAATGTCTGAAACTAACTACTAAATTCTGTTTTGTCCTCAAATGAGGTTAATATTTGTTGAGTTAAGGTTAATTTTAAGGCTTCTCTAGCGGCATGAACCAAGCAATAGTTTGATTTAGGGAGTGATTGTGTACACTGGTGGTGTGTACAATAGCTAAGGAATTAAATGATTAATAAAAATGAACAACTTCCAAAACTAAGTCTATTTTTTTGTTGTTGTGAAAACATCATTTCAAAGTAGAAAGGCGACAACTAAGCATTTATCATTCAAAGCATAAAAATGTTGATTTTTCAACAAGCACTTGCTAAAACAATAAATATACGGTCAAAAAGAATCTTTAATAGAACTAAAGAAATAAAAAATACTAAAAAATAAGGCTTTTTCTTTGCTGCAATAAATAAAAAATATTAACTTAAAGACCACTACATCAAGCAAAGGATTGCAAGCAAAAACATAAAAATAAAAAACTATTGCTTACACTTTTTCTTTTTCTATTTTTATTTAAATAAAAGGGGGGGGGAAACCAAGATATATTTCTGTAACTTTTTATGCAGAGTTTACAGAAATGGATTACATATTTGAATTCTCCTCGAAAAAATACATGGTTTGAAAAAACAATTGCTCAAATCTGAGTCTACTAGAGGCAAAGATGTCTTAGTTTAAAAATTTGCAATTTTCAACGATTTTTTGGACGGAGGGAAATCTTGTAGAGAGGATATATGGAAAAAACAAAGGCTCAGCTTGATCAACAAGGGTATATTCAGGCTAGTTTTAGGACTCTAATCACTCAAGAAGCTACAATAAAACTCAATCAATGGTCGGAAAGGCTGGACAAGCACAACCAAAGAATGATAGAGATCATCCCCAGTATGGTCGCCAAAAATTGATGCTACTGTTTTCACACCAGCACATGCAAAGATGCACCTACTAAGGGTTGTGATAAACTTAGTAGAGTCTCAATGGAAAATAAAATAAACAAAACATAAATTAAACAACTAAACTAATCAAACATGCAAACGTTTTATCAAGTTGTTGGACCCGGCCCAAGTAAGGCATTTTTGACAAAACAATTTTGGAACTGCGAAGTTCAGCGTAGTTTAGTTGAATACTTTTTGGCAAAGATAGTTTTGGGAGCTGCAAAGTTGAGCACAGCACAGCATCGGCAGATTAAGGAAGCTAGCGCCGCGAAGAGATGGCGCTACGAAGAGCCTAATCCATGGGGATCCGACAAGGCAGAGTTTGGAAGAAAAATGGTATACATTTCGGTAAGACCATCGGTGGTCTATTTTTGGTTAAGATGCTCCATGATTACCAAGCAGGTAGGTAAGGATTAAGGCGGAAGGAAAGTGACTGATCGCACAAGCAAGGGAGCACTACATGAACCGGCTGCATGAAGCCGATAGAGAAGGAACGGCTGGGTGAAAGCGACATGTCAGTGTGCGCATGACAGGGGGGCTGAAAGCGACGTGACCATGCGTAGAGGATGACCATGATGGACGAGTTGCTATCAGGGCCTAACAGTCCAGTTAGGGAAAAACCGTGACAGTTTTGGGAAACCTTAGGGTTTTTGCTTATGCATTGTAAAGACATAACCTACGGACACAATCTATAAAAGGGCACATTTTGTAAGGGAAAGGGTTAATCTGAAATCTTCATTGCATAATATTGAGCAATACTTGTTTATTTTGTTGGAAGCTATTGTAAAGGCTCTGCAGGATGTGTGCGCAGAGACCTATTGAGAGAGAAGAGAGTCTGCAACTGAGTGCATAGATTGGAACTGTTGTACCCTTCCCAAGATAATATAACAATAGTTCCTATGGACGTAGCTCCCATCCTGGGGGTGAACCACATTAAATTCTGTGTTGTGTGACTGTTTATGTGCTTGAATCAGTATATTTGCTTACCATGAATGCTTAAAGATCTCGTTTATCAGTTTATATGTTCTTAATTTTATATGTATTCACAATAAAGAGTGAGGATGGGAATAATATCTTAAGTAGTGCATATGTTGATGAATGTTAGATGCACAAGTATTTATAATCCTGAATTGATGCATAAGCTGATTCAGTAAACACTAGAATCAGTGGAGTTCGCACCGTGCAATTCCCTCGAAGCGCAGCACCGGGAGTGCACATTACATTGTGTTTTGTCATATTGCATCAGTCATAAGATAAATAACCTAAGGAAATTGATGAATGGATAAAAAAACTATTTATAGTTTGTTGAAGTTGGTTTAGTCCAGAGAGGAAGCATAGTTATCAATTTCGTTAGCCTATCATCGAAGAACCATCCGATACCGCACAATCCTTGGATGCATGATAGTCTAAGTGTCGACCCTGAAGGAGTTGAACTTCACATAGTCCTCAATCCCGCAGTGCGCTGTTCGCCAGATCTACTTATGCACTCATCACCTAGTTGTGGAAACCTAATTCCGCAGCTCCCCCATTACTTTTCCTAGGGTGAGACCTCAGTCCGTTCGCAAATTGTTTCTGAAAGGCCGGTGAAAAGGGGTTTTGTTGGTTCCTTGAACTGCGCAGAACCTGGGTCTTTATAGAAAACCTCGGGATAGTTATGTTAAGCCAACAAATGGTTATGTTGTTGTGCTAAGAATCGATGATGAGTTGTCTCACTTGAAATAGTGATGTGCTCGGAAGAAAAGGTTTCGTTGAGTACAGAAAATTGGCATCCAAGCAAGAAACAGATTTGGGACTGGTGTGACAAGATATAAAGAGATTTCGCAAGAAAATAAAATAGACATCCGCTTCTCTCTGGCGTAGATTGGTTGAATAAATATCTTTGAAAGGATATTTATGAAATTTTTTGGGCATCTTTTGGAAATGAGCTGCACGAGTGGTTTTCAAGGCTCGCAGAGCGAAAGAACTGTTTCCAGCCAAAAGTATCCACCGAGTGGACTCTACGTCTCACTGAGAGGCTCAAAGAAATAGATAGCCCACTTTCACGAGTAGTTGACAGTATACTAGAAGGCTTCGTGACAGAGTTCATTGTTAACACGTTGAAGTCCTACATCGTAGGTGAAGTAGATTTTTTCAAAGCTTTTTGAGGTAAGTACCTAAACAACTTGAGTTTATATATTAAAATGCTTTTATCTGAGAAAGGCGTTTTAAGAATGCAATAAAATTCACATAAATTTTTTAGTCTGTCATGGTTAATAACATATATAAGGACTCTGATGAAGAAACCCATAGTTTGAGAAGTGGAAAGAGATACAAGTTTAATACCACGAAGAGTGAACTCCGCATAGAAACTAAGTTCCAAGTTCATCCTGATAGCCAGACCGCACCCCTATCAGCCACCTATCATCCTATTACTCCCCAGAATATGTTAGTTGCGAATACCGCACCTCCTATTTCTCAGAATTCATCGGTTGTGAATACCACGCCTCCTATTTATCAGAATTCGTCAATTGAGAACCCTCCCGTTACTAATATTCCTAATCCTCAGAGCGTCAATACCAGTAACATCGCAGGAGTATGTACTCAGACCATTGCGAATCCGACTATCCCATCTCAGAATATCCTGATTCAGAACATCCCATGCAGTAATATCCCTAACACCACTCAAAACACTGCGCCACCAAGAAGGAGAATGACTGACGACCTAAAACTGCCAATATTCAAAGGAACGGGTCTAGAAGACCTTGAGCAACACTGGTTTCTATGTGAAGCCATGTGGAGTGTCAAGCAAGTTTAGGATGATGCTGTGAAGAAAGTGCATGTCGTCACTACATTCAGAGATAGAGCTTTGAACTGGTTCATGAAGTATTTGTTGAATATTGTAACTTCTAAGAATATTATATTTGTATATTATTATTCCGGAGATGTTTATTCCTCCGATGGTTTGTGGTAACTAGGGTTATTAGACCCACCATGTGGGGGTTGGCCCTGAGTTTATATTTTAGGGGTTATTAGACTTCTCTAGGAGAGGTCGGCCCCATTAGGTATTTTGGTCAGTTGGGAACTAGTATAAGTAGAGGAGGAGAGCTCCTCATTTGACACACTTCCACAACTCAGAAAGTAGCGCACTTGTGTCTAGGAGGTCTGCATGTGAGGTAGAGAAGAAGGACAAGTCTTGGAGCACATGTATTTTGGTTGATCATCTTATTGAGGAAAGCTTTGTTAGGTTTTCTACCCCATGAGGGTTTCCCAACGTAAATTCTGTGTCTATCTTGTGATTATGTTTCTTTCAGTGATCTTGCTAGTCTATTTGGTTTAAACTTAACATGGTATCAAAGCTAGCCTGAATAGAACATCTCTCACAAGGTGAAATTATATTTCTCTCTCTCTCCCAAAATTAGGCTTTCTGCGAAAGTTAGTATTTTTGGATTCTGGTTGCATGGCTGAATAGCCCTTTTAAATATATATCTTTTGAGCCTTGGATCGAGGTTTTTGGTTGGGTAGAACTTCGGGAAAGTCAAACCCTAGTTTTACCACAAGTGCGATAAACCAAAAATTCTGTTGCAGATCCAAAAAAGTAAAAAGTTAAAATTTTTGGGTAAGTATTGTTCTATATCTTGTCTCTTAGACTCCCCCAAGAGAAGATGGCTCCAAGAACTAAGCTTGAATACAAGCTAGAAGGTATAGAGAATTTCCGGGCATGGAAATACAAAATTGGTCTCATTCTTGAAGAGAATGATCTTGCTCAGTATATCAAGGATGAAGTCATAGAACCTGAAGGAGATGAAGCCAAAGAGAAGCATAGGAAGGATTTGATTAGAGCAAAGAGAATCATAGTTGATTCTATTAAAGACCACTTGATTCCCCAAGTGGCTTCCAAGAAGACTCCAAAGGAAATGTATGATGCCCTAGGAAGAATGTATGAAGGAAAGAACATCAATAGGAAGATGAACCTAAGAACTCAGTTGAAGAGTACCAAGATGCACAAAGGAGAATCCATTCAAGACTACTTCTCAAGGGTCTCCCAAATCAAGGAGCAACTAGATGCCATTGGTGATACTCTTGATGAATATGAACTTGTGATGACTGCTCTAAATGGTCTCACTAGACCTTGGGAGTCATTTATACAAACTATGTGTGCCAGAAAAGAAAGTATGAAGTTTGATGTAGTATGGGAGGATTGTGTTCAAGAAGAGGCCAGGGTAGCCAACAGAGAATCCCTCCTCAAGGAGGATGACCAAGCCTTGGCTACTCACACCAAAAGAAGAAGAAAGGGTCACTTAAAGAAAGTTGACCACAAAGGATCTCAACCCTTCTCTATATTTAAAAAGGGAAGAGGACCCAACCCAGAAAGACATCTCTCCACAGTCTAGTGTTTTAGTTGTCTTAAACTAGGACACATTTCCTAGGGTCACAAAAGAAGAAGAAGTTTGTCCACAAAAGACATCATACACATATGGCAAAAGATGATAGTGAAGAAGAATAAGAAGAAGAAGAGGAAAGGCCTCAAAGGAAAAGATCCAAAGTAAAGAAAGAAGATCCAGAAGAATATGTCCTATTATATGCACTCTCTGGATCTGTATCTCCTGGAGAAGATACATGGCTCATTGATAGTGGTGCTTCAAAGCACATGACAGGTCAAAGGAAGACTCTCTCAAAACTTGAAGAAAATTCTTCTCCACAAAAGGTATCTCTAGGAGATGATTACCAATATCCCATCAAGGGAATTGGTGAAGCAAGATCCAGACAGTGCACCATTTTCGTTGAGCCACCTTGCTTCAAGTTGTGTTGTTCTTCCATTTTACAAGGGTCAAAAAATGTTCGAGAGAGAGAAGGAGGAGGTTCTGAGTTGAATCCTAATGAGCGAACTTAATCATGGAACAATTCTACCTCACAGCTTCATCTAGTGCCTGAGTCGAACAGGGTGCACTATTCCTCATGATTCATTACGGTCACAGAAGGAGTAGGATAAGAATCCTCTTAGGACCAAGAAATAGGAATTATGCTCATAGAGGTGCCAAGTCTAACAATCCTACTACCTACAGCTCATCTTGAAAATCCCCGTAGGCAGAATCTGGGCATAAACGAAAGGTAACCAAAAAAAGAGTAGCATAAATGGAATATTCCATCCCTGCCGATAGATAAATTTTGCACCCTGAAGATTCCATGAATTGCATTAACTTTGGTACATGTAGGATGATCCTGGGAAATATTAATTGTGATCTCATAATAGCATACAATCCTAGTAATCCTGGATGGAAAATTTAAATTAGCCATTACGAATGATAGGAACTAACCTACAGGTAGAAATTGGAGTGAATGTAGTACACTAATCATCAGAGGGGTTATTAATCCTCTTTTTTTTTCGTTTAAGTTGTGATAGAGACACACCATCTCCACTATTCTACTTTGAGGATGTGTCCACTAGCCCATCCTATACTCTGTTCAATAAAATCCCATCCAAGGGTTTTCTGTTATGATTCTAATTTCATATTAAGCCTTTCTATTGTTGCTATTACATGGTGGGTTGATATCCCATAGAACAAAGCAAAAATTAAAAATTAAAAAAATATTTCCATGCTTCAGAATCCCAAACTAGCCATAATTTGAAGAGAAACAAGAAACTAGGATTCAACCGAATCTAATCAGGAAATTAATCAGAGGAATTGTGAATCTTCTTCCATCTTTGTTTTATCGTCTTCCTCCATTGTCTTCATGCATTGTGAAGGCTTGTTCATGTTCTGAACTACATGTTGAAATTTTTTTAGCTGCAACGGTTTCTTTTGCAACTCTTCCAACCTCAACAATCCATATATTATTACTGCATTTATTTTTCTTCCAAATATTTTCCAACACCATGCTGCTTTCTCTATCTTCAGCTATAGCATCCTTCTCAATAGCCTTAAGATCAAATGATTCCCAAACCGCATGAACATTCCAAACTAATGCTTTCATGATGAAAATTCTCAGTGAGACTTATATTACAAGCACCAAGAGGGATCAAATCTATCGAGGTGCAAACCTATTTTTTGAGTTCAATACTTGAGTAAATGTTTAGTTTTCAGGACGACTTGAGTTTCTTTGTTTATCTAACATAAAAAACATTTCAATGAAATCCAAGTGTGGACTGCGTTTTGTGATCTCACATGCTGAAGCACATTTTTGCTCAAATAGGAATGCAGAAAACATTCTTAAACATAAGGGGCTTACCTTTCATCTTGTCTAGAAAAATTTCCATGACCTTCCACATAGGGATATTTCCCATGACCCAACATTAGTGTATTTGACCTGATCTTATCTTCCACAAACTCAATGAAATAGTCACTTATGTTTGTCATATGTTTGAACTTTGGATGCATTGGAATCGAGAAACCAATCAGCTAATGCCTTACCACCCTTCAGAAAAGTAACAAAAGCATAACATTTTTCTTCTTCATGTTTTGCATCATTTCCTCATTTTTTACTTGACTGTTGGTTGTGTTGTTCATCCACAATTGCTTCCTGTAGTCCTTTCTCATGTTTTTATCAACAAAAAAAATATTTCACATTCTTACCAAATTTATCTTGAGTTGTATTCTTGCTTGCACTGCTTTTACCTCCATCATGCTTCTACTTTCCTTTGCCTTTAACTTTTGTTGCAAAGGCACTCTCAAATGCCTTACTGGTACTTTTGAATTGCATCTTCCACCTATATTTTCGTAATTGTCTGCACCACTTTTAGTTCCATCCTACTTGTCTTTGTCTTTACTGTTAAATTTTCAGAATTTACTTCAATCTGATCTAGGATCTTAACTGAGAGAACAACATGTATAGCAAATCTACAGCATATCAATCATGGAGACAATAATGCAAGCACACAAGAGACACAAAGATTTACTTGGGGAAAACCATAAAGGTGAAAAACCCCAATAACTTCCTCAGAGATAGATAGAGCAATGATACAACCCAAACATAAGAGATAGACATATCATAGCAGCAGATCCTCCTCCTCCATAAGTGTGCCACCCCTCCTTGAGTGCATGAGTGAGAAGTGAATGATAAAATAGAGTGCCTCCCACACTCTATTTATACTTGACTTGACTTGCCTTTTACATAAATCATGTAGGCTCGAACTTAACCACATAACATAATGCTGACTGGGACGACCCCCAATAGGGTGGTCTAATAACCCTTTGACCCACATGACTTATACAGGGCCGACCCCATCAAGGTGGTCTAATAACCCATCAAGTATAAGTTACGACATTTACAATTTAAATGACGACACTTCCGTATAGAGGAATAATACCATCTCTATAGGAGTACATACAACATACATATATGAAATACATTCCGAAGTTACATATACATCAACACTCCCTCTTAACTAGGAAGGTATTTCTCAGCACAGGTCTTCTAGCACAAGTCTTCCTCTCTGGATCATCGTCACTGGATAATCGTCATCGAGTCATCATCATCGTCACTACTGCTGCTATCTCAATCAATCTCTGAATCTACTCGTCATAGGAAGTTCTATAGAGCCAATCCTTTTTCATACTGGATGTAGGCCCACCACCTGCAGGTCTTCGTCATCACTGGCCATACTGTGGAATCCTCAGGACTTATTACGTGCGTCACAAAACCTCGAAAGAGCATCCCAGGTTGTTACGAGCACACGGATCCACCTGTAGGATCTCCCAGGGCCATATTATATGTGACCTCACCACAAAACCTCGCAAGAGCATCCCAGGCTGTTACGAGCATGTAGCTCTACCTATAGGATCTCCCAGGGCACGAATTACATGTGGTCACCACAAAACCTCGCAAGAGCATCCCAGGATGTTACGAGCGCACAGCTCTACCTATAGGATATCCCAGGGCACGAATTACATGTGGTCATGGCAAAACCTCGCAAGAGCATCCCAGGACTGATTATGGGCACACAGCCCAACCTATCGGATCTCCCAGGGACAAATTATATGCCATAGGACAAAACCTTGAAAGAGCATCTACCAAATATCCCAGGGAAACGAATTACATGCCATAGGCAAAACCTCGAAAGACTATCTGCAAATATCCCAGGGCAACGAATTATATGTCCTCCCAGAGCAAAACCTCGAAAGAGCATTTGCTAGATATCCCAGGGCAATGAATTACATGCCATAGGCAAAACCCTGAAAGACTATCTGCAAATATCCCAGGGAAACGAATTATATGCTCATCTGCACAACTTGATCCATGGCCATAGAGTATCCACCTGATACTCACCATACATCATCCTGATGTACACATGATCATCCTGATCATCATCACTGCAACATCCTGCTGCATGTCATCTGAGCAACATCCTGAAGCTCGTCATCCACGATTAGCCTGATCATTTAATGCATCTACCTGATGCAAACCAAGTATCTACCTGATACATAACATCATACATGATCCACCTGATCATACAATGTATCCACCTGATACAAATAAAAATACATGATATATATCACCATACATGATCCACCTGATCATACAATGTATCCACCTGATACATATACAGATACATGGTCCAAGCATCCAACATGATGCATATGCAAAAATACATACACATGATCCAAACGATCATATCCAGCATCCAACATGATGCGTACATACATATAAATGATCCAACTGATCATATCCAGCATCCAACATGATGCATACATACATACATAAAAATGATCCAACTGATCATATCCAGCATCCAACATGATGCATACATACATATAAGAATGATCCAACTGATCATATCCAAGCAGAAACCAGAACATCATCCTGATGCTCATCATCCAACGCTCCTTCCAACATGCTTGGAATGGATTCAGCAAATGTGTCCATCACTTCTTCCTCAAAGTGTCCTCGATCTGAAGAATGACAATCCTCTCTCTGAAGTACTCAAACATCACCCTAGCTACTGGCTTCGTCAGCATATCTGCAATCTGCTCATCCGTCGCAACATACAGGAGCTTCACAGCTCCTCTCTGCACCATATCCCTGATATAGTGATATTTGATCTCTATATGTTTCGACCTGTCATGAAACACTGGGTTCTCGGACAACTTCACACAACTCTGGTTATCATAGAAGATACCAGTAGCCTCCAATGGGAGATCAAATAAGTCAGACAGTAGCTTCCGTAGCCATACTGCCTCACAACTAGCTTAACAGGCTGCAACATACTCCGCCTCAGCTGTACGTAGGATTGCTTCCTGCTAAACCAAGATATCACACCTGATCCCATACTGAAGCAACATCCAGATGTGCTCTTCCTATCTGCAGCACTGCCAGCCCAATCTGAATCAACATAACCCTGTAGGTTAAACTTTTGATTCGCTTCATACTTGAGCCCATAATCCACTGTACCCTTCAGGTACCTCAAAACATGCTTTACAACAACCAGGTGAACACTCCTCGGATCTGTCAGAAACTAGCTCAATGTGTTCACAGCAAAGCAAATGTTTGGTCTCGTGTTCATCAGGTACATCAAGGACCCAATCATCTGACGATACATAGAGACATCAACTAGCTCAAATGAAGCATCACATAGAAGCTTCAGATTCGATGCCATAGGTGTGGCCATGGCATTGCAATCCATCATCCCGAACCTCTTCAGGATCTCTAATGCATACTTCCCTTGTCCAAGGAAGATTCCATCTGCACTCTGCCACACCTCCATGCCAAAAACAAATAGTGCATCATCCCCAAGTTCTTCAACTCGAACTCGGTAGCAAGCTTCCGCTATGTGTTGGAAATCAATCTATTCTCACCTGATACAAACAGGTCATCCACATAGTAGTATCACTGGATTGCCTTCCTCAACCTTGTAGTAAAGGTTGGAACCCGCTTTACTCTTGGTAAAGACCAAACTAGATAGAAAGATGCCTATCCTACCATACCAAGTTCTGCACATATATGATTTCCTGTCATGTGTCTCAGAACCAAGTGGCTGCTCCACATACACTTCTTCTTCAACTACATCATTCAAGAAAGTTGTCTTGAAATCCATCTGGTGTATCTTCTATTTCATCACTTTTATATTTCTCTATGTTGCCATCTGTAGCATGCTTGATCTTGATAGATCCATATGTAGGTCATAACAAACTTCCCTTCAGGTCTTGGGACTACATCCCAGACATCATTCTTCATGATCGACGGATCATGGCATTCTTCCCATATCCTGGGAACTTCAATATCTTCAATAGATAATTTTGTTGTTGAACAAATGTTGTAGTTCTTCTTTTGTAGGAGATGGCATACGATCTTTCCTACACAACAAGTTAAATTGCATGATTAGAAAACATCTCATAGTTTTCAGAACAAATTCTTACACATAAAGAAATATGTCATACAGTCATGCAATTATCTTAGCCAAAGAGAGCCGTAGACACGATGTCTCCGAGAATGGGGATTGGATCATCCCCGAACTTCGATTCCTTGAACTAAGTCGTAGACATGATGTCTCTAAGAATGGGGATTGGATCGTCCCTGGACTTCGGTCCCTTGAATTGAGCCATAGACATGATGTCTCCGAGAATGGGGATTGGATCGTCCCCAGACTTCGGTCCCTTGAATTGAGCCATAGACATGATGTCTCTGAGAATGGGGATTGGATCATCCCTGGACTTTGGTCCCTTGAATTGAGCCATAGACAAGAGGTCTCCGAGAATTGAATGATAGGACTAGATCATCCCTGGACCTCGGTTCAAAAGGTACATGATAAGACTGGAGCGTCCCTGAACCTTGGTTCAAAAGGTATATGATAGGACTGGATCATCCCTGGACCTCGGTTCAAAAGGTACATGATAGGACTGGAACATCCCTGAACCTCGGTTCAAAAGGTACATGATAGGACTAGATCGTCCCTGAACCTCGATTAAAAAGGTACATGATAGGACTGGATCATCCTTGGACCTCAGTTCAAAAGGTACATGACAGGACTGGATCATCCTTGAACCTCGGTTCAAAAGGTATATGGTAGGACTAGATAGTCCTTGGACCTCGGTTCAAAAAGTACGTGACAGGATTGCATCATCCATGGACCTATGTCCTAAAGAGAGCAGGATTGATCATCCTGTAATATGCTCGTGTGTATTGCAGGGTATACGATGATGATGATCGTATGATGATGATCCTATGATGACGATGCTGATGATTGTGAGATGACGATGCTGATAATCGTATGATGACGATGATCGTGTGATGACGATGCTGATGATTGTATCATGACGATGATCGTGTGATGACGATGTTGATGATTGTGAGATGACGATGCTGATGATCATATGATGACGATAATCGTGAGATGACGATGTTGATGATCTGAGATGACGATGCTAATAATCGTATGATGACGATGATCGTGTGATGACAATGCTGATGATTGTGAGATGACGATGCTAATGATCGTATGATGACGATGATGTTGATGTTCCAGTAACTAGTTGAGTTACTGATGATGATGTATTGAAGAAAGCTTCTGATGATATATAGATGTATCATGTATGATGTAGTCGATGACTCCTTGCTCCTGCAGATGTTGTTATAATATCCTTCTCGTTAAGGGGGAGTGTTGAATATTGTAACTTCTAAGAATATTATATTTTTATATTATTATTCCAGAGATGTTTCATCCCTCCGAGGTGATTCTATTATGTATTTGGAGATGCTTATTCCTCCAATGGTTTGTGGAAACTAGGGTTATTAGACCCACCATGTGGGGGTCAGCCCTGAGTTTATATTTTACGGGTTATTATACTTCTCTAGGAGAAGTCGACCCCATTAGGGATTTTGGTCAGACGGGAACTAGTATAAGTAGAGGAGGAGAGATCCTCATTTGACACACTTCCACAACTCAAAAAGTAGCGCACTTGTGTCTGGGAGGTCTGCATGTGAGGTAGAGAAGAAGGACAAGTCTTGGAGAACATCTTTTATTTTGGTTGATCATCTTATTGAGGAAAGATTTGCTGGGTTTTCTACCCCATGAGGGTTTCCCAGGGTAAATTCTGTGTCTATCTTGTGATTATGTTTCTTTCAGTGATCTTGCTAGTCTATTTGGTTTAAACTTAACAGTATTCTCACGAACATAATAGAACCTTAGTGGATATTTAGGCTACATTATTGAGTGAGTTCAAGAAACCAAAGTCAGAATCCTAGTGTATAACAGAGCTAAAAGAGATTAAGCAAAAACCTAATGAGACAATTTTGGAATTTGACAAGAAATTTAAGACACTGTTGGACCAAGTAAGTTTTTTCATAGCACCGCAACAACACCAAGAATGGTTTATAGCTACGTTGTTGCCTCATATTAGACTATCATTGATGCAACAGAAGGTTGCTTCGGAGAAAGAAGCCAGGGAAATTACGATGAAATTAGAGGCTTCGCCGATAGGTGAGACTAGCACTGGAATGTCCCATATCCAGACACACCTAGCTACCTTGACATTACAGTTGTAGGACATGAAGAAGGGGAAAGAGCAGAGACAAGAAATCTAGTGTATAGGATGTAAGGGAGAAGGGAACACCAGATAACATTGTCCTTTATTTTCAAAATACGTTAACAATGGAGCACCAAATCCACTGAATCGGAACCAAGTGCCATCGTGTGAAATATGTAGAATTAGAGGACATCGGCCAGAAGACTGCTACTTAATTCATAAGTATGTGTGAACCCCTAAGAATTTATACTGCACCTTCTGTAAATCAGTTGGACATGATGAATCCAACTGTAGAGCATATGAGCTTATGATGGAAAGAAAGCAAGATATGGAGCATATGCATGGTGGTTGATTATACAGAGTCCAAGAAGAAAATCCGCAGAAACAAGAGAATGTGCAGTAGTTGTATTTTCCAAAGAAAAGGGAAAGAATAAAGAAAAATACCAAGGGCCAGAAATTCAAGTAGAGGAATACAAAATTGAAGAGGCACGAGCTGTAGGTGATTCTAGCAAATTTCAATCAAGATTTGAAATATATGTAAATTATGGGCAAGACAAACAAACAGCAGCAAAAGAAATGCATAAGTTGTTTCCAAAATTCAGGAATGTTGTTGATTCAGAAATTACTCTGATGACCAGTAGAGACCCAACCAAAAATACTTTGAATTTGGCTGTATCGTCTAATGATAAGGTCACAGAAATGAAATTTAATTTGTAGAAGATACCAGTCCCTGATAAAATTCAACTACATAGACAAAATGGAGAGGTGATTTATACGGATTTGATGAAAGCTACTTTAAAAGTGGCAAAACTATAGAAATAGTGAACATGTTGGAAATCCAGTTGAAGCAAGAGAAAACAGAGAACAAAGCTCATCAGCAGCAAATAAAAATATTGCAAGATGACCTGGTGGCACTAGTACAAAATGAGAGATAAGTGACCAGGTGACTAAAAACATTAGTCACCACATTGTTTTCAAGGGATAAATGACCAAAATTGAGCAATTTTAAGTGAGCCAACTAAAAACGACTAATATAAATGACTAATTTAGTCATGAGATAAAATATACGACTATATAACAAGTGACTAAAATAAAAATGACTAACGTAAACGACTAATTTAGTCACAAGAATGTAAATATGAATTCTAGCTAACAATGACTAAGAATATGAATTAGTCATTTATGTTAGTCATTTTTATTTGTGTCACCCTAGCAATGGAAAATTACAATTTTGACAATGAATTGGTACAATTTACTAAAATTTAACACTGCAGATGGATTCAGAGACACCTTAAGGTAACATTTAGTAAATTGTAACTTTGTAGATGGATTTAGAGACCTGAGTGACATTAATTGTGTCTCTCGGCAATGGGAAATTGCAATTTTGACAATGAATTTTTATGATTTACTAAATTTTAACACTGCAGATGGATTCAAAGAAGGGGGACTCTGAATCCATCTGCAACATTATAATTTAGTAGATTGTAACATTATATATGGATTAATGAGAGATCCCTTGTGTCACTCGACAACATTTTCTTTTTTCAAGACATCCATTGAGGTCCCTACAACTCCAGATGTTCGTATTTGCATTCACTGGCCTCAAGCCTCTTCTGTAAGTGCAATATTGTTGTCATCATGTGCACTCGAATTTTCTAGGTAATGCTTTCCAAGTAATTTTTTCTTTCTCCTCTTCTATGCAAATTAACAACCCACACATCTTAAATAATTCAAAATTCAATTGATATTTCCTACAAGTCTTGTAATGGGCAGCATTTTTCTAGATTTTTTTTGCATTTCCCTCCTTAATGCAAAAATACCCACATATCTCAAACAATTTCCAAATTCAATTGATATCTCTATGTTTTGATAATGAACAATGCTCCTCCAAGTCATTGTGGCTACCCCTTTGCAAATTAAATTACAATACAAGCCTAAAAAATAATTTCCATATTGAATTTATAATTTTGCCACTCTAATCCTAAATTCTAATCCTCAGCCTTTAAATCCAACCTAAATGACAAAACCATCACCTGATTCCATGAATTAAAAATAAAATGGCTCATTTCTTAACATGTTTGAGTAGTGAATCAACGTGGCTACTAGGAAGTATAGAATGGTCATGGCCTGCAATCTCCACAAGCTCTCTCATGATGGCCAAATGTTGAAGCTCATCCATAGATCACCTGGAATTATGTTGTGCATGTGTCAAGATAAGAATATCTTATCCTGCATTTCTATTTTTTTGATTGGTGGCCACGCGGATTTCAAATCTGACACCACCCACTTGAATCTCGATGTGCCAAAACTCTTCTCCAACCTTGATCTGAGGGAAGAGTTATATATATATATATATATATATAGTTATAACTATTATATTAATAACTATATAACTATATAACTATATAACTATATATATATATATAGTAACCTACTATTTTATATATTATATTATAATATAGATATAAATCAATAGATATAAAATAAATAACAAAAACATATAAAAAAACACAAAACACATCACACCAAAGGTATTATCATTTTGAGTTGCAGCTAAAACCAAAATTTTCATGAAACCTTAACCTTGAATTTGGAGTTGCTCACGAAACCTGAATTGGTCATGAAATGTAAACCCTGAACCTATGAAAGATGGGAAGAGCCACCAATGAAGGGGCAGAGGGAGATGAGAATGTTGTAGGCTTGTACTTGCTGGGAATCACCGCTTGAAGGTAAGACACTTTATTTCTGAAGCTGGAGCTATTCAAGATCTGTGGTGTAGGTGATAGAAATAGTTTATTTGCCACAAGATTATTCTCCTCGAGACTCTATCACAATAGAGATGTAAAATTTAAATTTCATAACCCACTATTAAAAACTTTTCCACCTGCAAGTCTTAGTTTATATGAGAGAATGAAATCACTACCACAATCAAAACTAGGAAAACCCTGCACCCTTGGAATCTGAAATCGATTCTGTTTAAGAGAAATTACGCCTACAAGGTCTACCTGTGATTTCCCTTTAATCAGTGTGGCCTAAACCTTTGACATTTTCCAGATCAAGAGATTTATTTCCACCAATTGGAATTTACGTGAGAGTTACAATCAATTTGACAGTATTATTGGTAGTCCATAGATTTAATATCCTTTTCTCAGTCACGATTTTATTTGTCTATAAACAACCCATGTTTACCATTCATGTCTAATAGACTTGAGTTGTTTATCGATGAAGGAAATTACGACAAAAAACAAGAAATTTAGTAGTTTATATTCCTTCTTATTTTGTGAGCCTACGGGCATAAAAAGAAGGTGTTCAAGGAAATGTGAATTGAGCCAGGAAAGCAATAGAAAGGTAGGAGTTAGATTAGGGTTGCAGAGAATTTCATTTACAACATTTGATTTAATGAAATTCTTGTGTTTATGCCTTCATTTGGGTGTGAAATTGCCTTGTATATTTTATGATAATGAGTTTATGCTTTGCCTGGAAGTGTTGTTGATCCCGCAAATGAATATCTGAAGGGATAATCTGATTTGCAGTATGTATATCATTTTAGATTGATATTCTTTTAATGATGGTTTTTTACTTGGAAATATATTTGATGATTTTAGTCGAGGTCACAGTGAATAGGAGCGATCTACAGTAATAAGAAAGAGATCTTTTGCTTTCTACGCAAGTAGAAATCTTCTCATTTATATATTTTGTTTTGATATTACTATATATGGGATAAATTGATGTAATTACAGATAGATAAAACATTTTTGTTATGAGCCATGATTTTTCAAATGCATATTATGCTACACTTGGCTTGAAATGGTATAAGTAAAATCTTGAGCAGATTCGGTTAGAGCAATCTCTTGTTATCTCAATGATTTCTTTGCAATCATATATGTATTTTGCAGTAGGATTCTTAAATCTCTAAGAGGAAGGCATTAGCAAGCCTTTAATATATAGATTCGATTTTGTTAAGCAACAAAGTGTTTGAGTATTGTAGGTATTGGCAGAAGAAATGTACAAGGTCGAGATGAAGGCCGGGAATTTAATCGAATTCACTAAGTAGTAACTTTTGATATCAACCACAAGAATACCAAATTGCTGTAATGCACATGTTCAGTTGCAGGAATAACAGTGGGAAACCCATAAATACTCGCGGTTGAATCCAGTTAGAAGGTGTAATGCTAAGTGCATTATTTCAAGGTTCCAAGACGACGTGACGCTGGTGTAGGGAGACACACATTTGGGACGTGTGGAGAACACCCCCAAATTTTAGAGAAATTTGGGGGGGACGGCGGGACGTGAGAGTCATAAAATTTTTAAAAATATTAAAAATATGCAAAATATAAATCCTAACAATAACAAGCCATCCCATGCAAATTAGTGAATTACTAAACACTACATTCATCATTGTGCAATCATGCAATGTAAATGCAAAGTTCAAACACATTACACAATTCATCATGATTATATTAATATATGAATCTATGATTAACAGGAACATCATATCTCATGTTTGTCACTTCTGAGTCTTTGTCATTTGATATTTGATATTTGATATTTTAGTTTTGAGTCTCGCCGGAGTTTCGGGCAGGACGCCCACAAGTCTCGTTGGAGTTTCGGGAGGGACGCCAGGAAGTCCCCCAAAGTTACGTTGAGTTTCGCCGCCCATCAAAACGGTTCTCTGTGCGTTTCGCCAAGTTTCTCCCAAAGCGAGATGTCCCGAAACATTTTGCATGGAGTTTCGGAGTTCCTGGGATGCAAGAAACGCCGAAATGTGTCCCTGACCCTTCAGGATGCGTCCCCATGGAACACTGCATTATTTTGGGGTTAATGTGATTGAAATTATGCTTTTAAGCTTCACGAGTTGTTAAAAAGGGGGTGAAGTAAAATAACTAAAGTAAGAATCTACATGAGGAATTAATACATATTCTCTTCCATTAAATAAAAAGAGGACAGAATATATGAACGGAAATAATATACGAAGATAGAATATATGAAGGCGAACCCTTTTCATCTGGAAGGGGATCATAAAGGCATCTTCCCTTCCCTCTTTCCATGGAAACGTTCTGATTTCTTTCCAATCATTTTCATTGTGCTTGTCATAGGCATGAGGGCTGAGATCATTTATATTGGGAGGGATGTTAAAATCGATTTTATTAGGATTACCTTGATTTCTGAATTGAGCCATTGTGACCTCCAACTAATCATTTTATTCTTAATTCTCTAAAGGATCGACATCCAATCTGAGGTTCTAGAAGGAGTGAGAGTCATTGATATGCTCAGGTACTTGAATGTATTCTATTGAGAATGTAGAAAGAATTCAAGGGCTATGGCTATTTTTTGCATCATTTAATGCTTTTAATCAAAAAAGTATTAAACCCTTTAGACAGTTGTCATATGATTCCCCACTCATTTTATCTCTGCTATTGCAACCCTTTTCGCTTCAGGATACACTACCTTTTTTGAGTTCTGTTGAAGACATTAGAAGACCTAGGAGACAATTAAAATACCTAGGAATACATATATGTTTGAAGACAATATGGTGATATTTGAAGACAGTTTCATGGCATTTTTTTGGACATATTTATCTCTGTTGTTACAACTTTTTGTGCTTCAGGGTATAGTACCTTTTTAATGTAGGCCTTTGAGCTTTTTCTTAGATTGCATAGGACATATATATGAGAGGTTGGGAGATAATGGAAGAGATATTTTTCTCTGATAGATTAATATCTTAGACTCTCTTTTATGTTTTCATGGTTCATGCACATGTTGAATGTAACTTTTTTCTACTTGAATACAAAGTGACGATTTTTCCTTCGAAAAAATTAAAAACAATAGACCTTTTCCACATTAATGACAATCATACTAAGAAACATGAGAACTATTCACAGTGGCCATCACTAAACTTCAAAATAATTCAATGTCCCGTCTCGTCTCTCTTACTTGGGAATCTTTAATAACAAGACTTGCTCCTATTGCCTTAGAAATTTTAACTCGTACACATCTTTCTATTGGAAATTAAGTATTGTCACAACTTATGGCTAGCTAGCAAGCTAGAGAAGAAATTGGATTAGATAATGCTTACATATGGTGTAAGACATTTCAAGTTATTTAGCCAAAATATGTCAAACAATTAGGATATGTAGTGCTTTAAATTGATCAAAACATTCGCGAAATGAAAAAATGGGAATATTGAATATACAAAATTATGGTTACCTATCATATTTTACCTTTGAAAGGCTCCAATTAAAAGACTACATAGCATCAAGGAGCTAAGTTTTGGAAATGTCACCACAAGTGGACTAGATGAATGCATTATCTAGTCCAGCCCTATTGGATCCATATAGTAATAAGAAGGTGTCGACACCTTTTTGGGACAGTCAGGTCTCCTCCATTTGAATGGAACCCCCTCTTATCCTCTTCCTTCATCAACGAGTCACTCCCATTAAGTGGTCGTGATATCAATTTCTTTCCCAATAAATAGAATTGGAAGTCAGAGAAGGAACTCGTTGAGGTGTTGAAGGTCATAACCATGATAAAGTAGGTCTCAACATATAAAAATTGAGGTCATCATGGAACTCAATAGAGAATGGGTTGAATAGATGGAAAGACATATTTATAGCACCTTTTGTAGGATAATCTTGCATATGCCTTTAGTATTGAAACTTGAAAGATGGTATTTGAAGGGACCAGTGACACAATTGGATGTAGAGGATGCCACACAAATTGAAGAGGTTGTGAGGAGATTGTAGAGTTGTAGTAGGGATTCATTGGGGTGTAATCGTGCATCTTTAATGTGCCATAGGACAGTGTATAGTGAGTATGAGAGTGACACTTTCATCAATGTTGATGAACTGTTGTTTCAGTACCTGGAAGTAGAACATCGAGCATGGGATATTTAATCTTGTCCAATGGCTGATGCATTGATGCATTGATGTATCGATGTATTTTCATCTTACTCACTAATGAGAACAATGACATGCATTTGAAGTATATTGTTTCATGCTTCCTCTATTCAATGGTCTAATTGGATGCTATTATGTGTGTTTATAAATTATTATTTGTAATTATTTTTATGAATGTTTTTTCTGTATGTATCATTTTTATTATATAGATTGATGTTATATGAAATTTTGGGGATCTCTCTTCTTGTTCTTTGATCTCACCTCTTTGTCCTTGAACCTTAGTGTAACATTGCTATTTTATAAATAAATGTGATTATAAATTTACTGTTGCTTATGTCCAAGGACTGGTATTTTCAAGCACACTTCTTAATACTCGTAGGCACCATTAGAAAGATATAAATATTGATACTTTAAATGCTTAGATATATCTATTTCCAAATACTTTTGATGCTCAAGTCTAGATACTTCCAAATACTTTCCATTCTCATATTTTCTATAATAAATGCCCAATCATCTAGCTATATAGAAGTAAATTTTTTGAATGTACTCACATAATTTTCGATCTTTATAAAAGTTAATAATTTATTTATATTTTTGTATAACCATTTTTATCACTTTCTTCTTCTGATAGTTTGAATTGTTTATGCCACTTTTTCATCTCGATTGCAATTATCATCTTGGCAAGCCTAGATTCATGTTTGAAGGTTTTTGCATTACAAATGAAATTTTGGCCTCTTTGGAGGTTGTGGTGGCATAGAAGCAATAACGTTTAATACATAGCAATATATGTACTACTCCTAAATTATGCATATTTGGATGATAGTAGCTAAAAGTCACACATAATATAATTCATATATAATCAATTTAGATGCCCTATGTTTTTCACTAGGATGTGGAAACTAGAATGACAATTCACTATGGAAATTTTTTAAGACATATAAATATAGAAGTAGCTAAACTCTATTCAATCCATCGCACATACAAGGAAATAGGAGATTAGTTTCAATGTACTCTTGGAATGCCATCAAAATTATGATGTAGATTTAAAATGAATGGGGGAGAAAGAAAAATATAATGAATTGAAGAAAGTACTTGCCCCTCGTTTCCATGGTTTGGATAGAGATGGAGGCACATAATGGATGCACAAACAAGGTTTTGGTAGATTTTATTATGGGTTTGGGCCATAAGAGTTTTCAACAGAGTTTGTTATGGATTTGGGTTAGAAGAGAGACAGTGGAACAATTATATTCCTGGCTAAAGGAAGATGGTGCATGTTGACAATGGACACACCTTTTGGGTCACCTTGCATATTTAAACCTTTTTAGCAATAGAAGATATGAAGGGGGTGCAAAAATTTAATGGTTAGACATTGATAATATTGGCATGTAGTGGGCCTAGCCAACCCATAAGTTAGCCATGCTTATTCATTATTTATAAGAGAAAAAATTAGAAACTAATATTCCTTATTTTGAACCCAAAAGAGAAGTTAAACAAGCATGTAACTGAAAAATCAACTGATAAAAATGGTAGTGAAATGAATGAACTGCATATTTTCCCACCAAGAAGAGTCTAAGAGTCAAGAAAGGATAGTATGTGAGTGAAGTATGAGTACATCGAAGGAGAGTGGAGTTCCATATGATACTTAATTTCCATCCGTTTGTAAATGTGTTGTTTCTAAATAATAGAGTATAGGGTTTGGATTAATCATAAAATAAATCCATAAACCAATGTTTTTAAATTTTTGTATGTTAATTCTTGTCAATTAAGGCCATAAGGATTTGTTTCTATTCTCCATCCTTTTAGATTCCAAGGTAATGTGTTAACTTGGATTTTAAACCCTTAATTTATTAGTAGATTGGCCACTAACTAAATCCACCACTTGGTTACCCTCTCGTAACATGTTGAAATTGTTTTTGACATCCTTTATGCATTCCCAAGGTCCTTAAAGATGTCAGGATGGGTTTTTAATTTTTAATCCTCATGGATGGGAACTCTCTAGTTAATTTGGAGCCTCCATCAAATATTTGAATATTTCCTTGGCATAGGTGTTTGATTAAAGTTTCCCTGCTTAATTTTGGTATTTATGTGTTGTAGAGCTTGTTGTGGAGTGTTGTAGTTTACCATGGAAAGTGGTGCTAAGGGTTTCTATGTAAGGAATTTAAATTTAAGTGATGATTTCTTTTGTTGGAAATTGTTTCCATGTGTTTAAAAACCTTACCTAATTAACTAAATGTTGTTAATTTACACTAAAAATACCTCTTTAGATGCACCAGATAGGAAAAATCAAAGTTCTACAGAAATGATACAGCCAATGGAATGGAACAAAAATAGGCAAAATATCATAGAAATGTCTAAATATTGTGCTCAAAATGAAGCAAATGCCACTACGGTTCATATAGGATGGGATCCAATCAATTTGGTTCTCGACTAGGTGTCAAACAAGCTAATTGTTCAGGTTGGAGAGTCCATTAAAATAATGATGCAAACTCAACAAGGTGGAAGCAGGAAAATGAATCTAGATGGAATACTCATAATACATGTAATGAAAATTGGTATGCTAATGAAATTGCTATGGAGACCTCTACAAGTTTGGGAAATAAGACTAAGCCAACACAGGATTCGACAATGAAAACTAAAACAAGGTGGATAGATTCTGGAAATGTTGTGTGGGATTTTACTTTTTGTGGAGATCAAGTTGATAATAGATTCAATAAAACATCAAGTATATTAGGATGGAAACCATATGAGGAAGATAAATATTCACCTATGGGTTGGGTAAATGAGAAGAAATATGGATGGGGTCTAAGGATCTAATCCAATTGATAGAATAGGTTGGATGACCCCCGATAAAGGATCTTGTTGGAGAGCGGAGCTAGTTGGGGATCTCCTTCCATCCCTTAGGAGTATCTTGTTGCAACTAAATGGGGAGGTCAGTTTCTCATTTTTCTGAAGTGACCTCTCATTTTCCATTTCAAATTTCTTCCTATTCTAATTGGTGTTCACTGTATTTTTCTTGAATGCAAAATAAGATCACCAAATATATTGCTTTAAAAAGTGTTGGAAGAAGTTTCAACAAAGAATTGCACAATTCTATTGAAGGGATATCATAATCCATATTTCTTGCAATGTGCTATTAAGTACTAGGGGATATATCAAATTGGTAGCTGATTCGGAAAGGAAATATTTGATCCACAAGGATATGATCAAAGTGACTATTATTATGCTTTAGGTAAAACAATTTTCCTATGCATTTGAATCTTGGTATCTTAGAGATGTTGTTATTTGGTATTATTTGTCAACAATCCCAGTCAGATAAGGAATAACATTCTTTAATGTGCTGTGTAACTCTACAAACTGTAAACGAAAATAGAATGACCCAAGGTCGGCATTGCACATAACATACTTCCATTAGCGTAGGTGCAAGGTTTGAGGGGTAACTATTAAGCGTTATCTCTTTTCCATGGTCACAACCATTGAGCATGTTAGTTATTGTTATGTCATAATGAAAGAATAAACATTGTGTTATAACAAGCCTCCAATTTGTCAATGGATTTTCTCGTCCTCTATATCACACAACCTTCATATCACAACTTTTGGCCAAAACTTGTAGCTTTTCAAATTTGCCTCTCATAACAAATATATTTTGCTACACTTCTATGCATCTCATCCTAGATGCACTTTTTGGACATGATTACAAAATTTATTGTTTTTTATGGTTTCTATATTTAGGGACATGTCGTGTCAATGGGATAGGATTGAGAGAGTTCATAATATCTTATTATAGTGTATGATTTGTTGCAAGCAGATAGTTCACTAGGGAATCATCCATGGAGAATTGGTGGCCCATCCTCTATGTCTTGATAGAAATTTTCATATTTGTATTCTTCCTCCACAATATTTGCACTCTTGGTTACTTAGTTCCAAGGAGAGAGAGACCAATATATTTGGTCCTTTGCTCGTTAGAGGAGATTATTGTCACTAGTATTCTGCAGTGCAGAGGTTGGTTTTAAAAGGATTCTTTGTTTCTTTAGAATATTGATATCTCTATTGATCACCTCCACCAATTTTTCTACTCTTTGAAGGCTCTTGTTCATCTACTACTTCATATGCAAGAGTTTAATTAGTGCACCATTATATATATGGTAAAATATGCCACATCACATTCTAAATTTGCATCAATATTCTCATGCAATGTTCCTTGTACTTGTATGAATGTGCTAGTGAACTACATATGTAAATGGATGAAGTCAAGCTACAAATTCGTTAATAAATATGCATGCTATATGATAGTTCAAAATTAAATTATTATTTATATGCACCAAACCTTGGGTGAATCAACTTCCAACCACAATAGCAGCTGGTAAACCAGCTAGACTCAAACCTTAGCTCGACTAGAGTCTAGAACCAAATACCTCACAACAACTGGGATAATCCCTTGTGTAACCTATCCCTTATGGGTCTGAAACATTAATACATTTCTTACCCCCTAAAAAATTAGCCCCCCCATTTTCTTGGTTTGACCCCCTTGCCCATTTCATTTCCAATTTCATGTTTCCGGTACATAGGCATAAGATAATATGTTTGTTAGGTAAGGTATTTATTTAAAAACTATATCTCCATGATGTTAAATTTGCATGGTGCTCTTCTCTTCTATGGAATCCAACCAGCATGGTCCACTAGAAACAATAAGGCAATTCTTTCCTCAAGGATTCACCTTCATGTATGATAGTGTGGAGGGAGGGGATATTTTATACGACATGTAGATAAATAAGTACTTTCTATTTTATTCTTATTCATCTTGGTACTATGAAACTTAAAGTGTCTAGAACTTTTAATGCTTGATATATATATATATATAATTTATTTATTTTTTATTTTTTATTTTATTTTATTTTATTATATTTTTTATTTTTTATTTTATTTTATTTTATTTTTATTTTTTATTTTTATTTTTATTTTTATTTTTATTTTTATTTTTTATTTTTTATTTTTTATTTTTTATTTATTTTTTTATTTTTTTTTCTGTAAATACCTCAAGTAGTAGATTAACTGCACCTTTCCTGTGTTCAAGCATCCATGGTATAACTATACTAAACATCATGTTTGATGCATAACACGTTTTAGGCTTGTTAGGTCTTTTGAAATCAATTGCTTGTTAGGTCTTTTGAAATCAATTGCTTGTTAGTCATGTAATCACAAATTTTATCATTTCAGACAAAGGGTTGCATTGGAATCCAAGGATGAGAACAACCTATATGACAATATGATTTCCATTTTTATATTATTTGACATCAGAGAGATTTTGTGGTCTCCTACAGTTGAGTAAAATTGGAGGTGAAACTTTTGAATACCATTGTTATGACTTTCAAAGTCTTTGGGGATGCCATTGCAAGGCTTCTATTTACCTTAGATAATGATATCCTATGTTGGTGGGTCATTGGGTGATTACCTTGGTTTAAACTTTAGATGTCTGTACCTAGTGTTGATGTCCATGTGAAGGACCAATCCTTAGTAAAGGTTATGCTTTCCTGACACTCTTGGGGATATGATAGTCTTATTTACAAAGATTAAATGGACTTCACTTTGGCAAACATAATCATGAAATATATAGAATTTCTGAATGCGACATTCTTACAAATCTATTTTAGTTTATGGTCCTCAAAAGATTGGTGAAATTAGTCCTTTTTTCCTAGCAATTGGCTTTTATAAGTATGAAGGAGTTATTTTTGGGTTGAGTAATGAGACTTTTTTAAAATAGTTAAATCTAATTACTTGTCATGCTTCTAGTTAGTACCGCACTCTCTTTTTATTTTGATACATAGACTACACAATTCCAAACCTTCCTGTGAACCCCTCTATTATAGGTGGAGCTGGAAACCCCTATGTTATAGGTGGAGCTGGACACCCCTTTGTTATAGATGGAGTTGGACAAGTTTGTGTAGAGTTGACATTATTTATTTTCCTAGGAGGAAAAGTTATCAAAATACCCATGTATGTTTTTTAAACTAGCATATTAGTTGTCAATCCAGTTTACTGTAGGACTTGATGGGAAAAAAAGGGAACTAGAGAACAATGTTCTTCTCACATCCATTGAAAATATGTAAAATGCAGTGATAATTGATGTTTTAAATATGATATGCGAAATATTTATGTTAATTAGTTGCATATAGATATTAAATTTCTTAGTAGTCTGGAGGAGAATTCTGACAAGAGAGAATTTAAGGAAAAGGGGTATTCTGGGTCCCTCCCGATGCCCACTGTGCCTCAATTGTGAAGAAACTATTGGTCATCTTCCTTACTCTTGTCCCTTCTCGTATTCGATTTGGAATAGAGGGGCTTCCATTTTCAGGCGAAGTAATCGAACAAGAGGACAACCTGATCACTCTCTAAAGTCTTGGGATCTAAAAGCCTTCTCAAATCCTATCATTGCCACCATGTGGCAGGTTTTCCCAAGTTTAACAATTTGGACTATTTGGAAAGAACGGAATGACCGCATTTTCGGGGACAAACAAAACCGAGAAGAGGTTGTGTGGATGAAATTGGTCAGAAATATGATAGAGACTATCAAAATCCAACAATGTAATGACACAGATAAAGACCTCACTGAGGGGGAATTGCGCATTGCTGTAGGTTGGGGTCTTTACCGGTCGGACCTAAACAGTCTCTGTAAGAAAGTGGTAATATGTTGTCTTGTTATCCCTGTTCGATCGTCTCCTCCACCCCCTTTCGGTTTTAAAGTCAATTTTGATGGGGCCTCTAAGGGAAACCCAGGCCCGGTGCGTTTTGGTGGGGTTTGCAGGGATAGCAATGGGAGAATTCAGAAAGTGTTCTTTGGTTACATAGGGCATGATTCCAATAAATCCACGGAACTTGAAGGCCTTATCCAAGGTCTCCTCCTAATTATTTCACATGCTTGGTATCCTGTTATCCTGGAGGGAGACTCTCGGATCCTTATTCATATGGCTAAAAAACTCTTCCTTGGGATATCCCCTGAGAAAGTTTCTTCCAGCTGGCGTCTTCTCGCTCGCCTAGAGCACCTTAAGGTTCTGCTATCCAATCGGAATGCCATTTTTTTCTCTCATGTTAAAAGGGATGCCAACAAAGTGGCTGACTACCTGGCTAATCATGGTGTGGATGATGGTATCACTCTTTCAATCGGTTCACTGCTGGATTTTCCAGCGGATGACTGGAATAGGTCATGCAGTCATCTGGATAACGACGATCTGGTGGGGTCAAGGTCTCCCGAGGTATAGGTGGAAGCCTCTCTGGAAGATGACAGAGGATGTGTGGGGGTAGTTATTAGGGAGCCATGTGCTCGAATTTTCCCACGCCTCGAATGATGTTTATCGCTCCAACTATCATTTCGATGGTTATGGCTAAGATTATACCTAAGCATGGAAATCCGTTTGAAAATGGTGGTGGTAGATTTCTTTGTACTATTTCCAGATCATTCCTCATTCGGACATATGGGCTCTTAATTATGCAGCAGGTTTTTCCATACCTCTTGATGTCGGTCTGGCCAGGCCCTTTCTTTTCCATGATTACGTTTCAGGTTTTTATTATGAAGGATTTCCTCAGCTCCTTCACCGTTATTTTCTTTGCTTAGCCTGGTTTTTTGTATTATGATAGTGTTTATAGCTCAGTTGAGAGGAAGCAGGGGTGTTTCTCTTGGGTTAGACCACCTGAATTGTGAAGTTTTCACATCATGCCCCCCTCTTGTCGTAGCAAGTCTAGCAAGACTTTGGTTTAGGGAGGCATTGGGAGTCTGGCTGCTGGGGAATCCTCTGCACAGGGCAGCGCCAGAATCAGTTGGGTAACTAGGGCATCCTCAAAAGCTCGTCTTTAAGCGTCAAATTCCTTCTTCCGTGGTCGTATTCCTTAGTCGGTAAGAGATGAAGTTGAGGGGACCGAAAAAAATCTCTGGAATGAGGTCCAGGGCATTCCCATCAAGGATATCTGAAAAGAAGTAGAGGAGTGGGTGACGGACCTAGGTTCCACTACTGGTCGGGACTCTCTCTATGGCCGGACTTTGATGACTTACTGGGTCACGAAGAACCTTATGGCGAATGTGCTCATGGAAACCAACAATAAGAATCTTGGGGATAACGAACCAGTTAGATTATGGAAAACGCACAACCTGGACAACTGCATCATGCACGCGAAGATTGATGCCATCACCAAGAAAATTGGCCTCGTCTTCATTGTTCAGGGGAAAGGTGATGGGGAGATTGGGGGCATTGCGGGTGTTGGGATCCCTCCAGTAGGGGAGAGTTCAGTCGATAATGCCCAGGACTCACAGAGGGGTTTCAGGCATGAGCAAGACACTGCAGTGGGAGGCATGGCTATCAGCGGTCTGAATCCGTCATATGGAGTTGGTTAGGAGCATAATTCTTCGGGTAGGGATCCTCCCTTTGTAACTATTGATTAAGACCCATGCTATATCACTTTTTGCCTGCTATTAGCTCTGTGATCAGAAAAGAAGTCTTACTATTTTGTTTGCATGGATAGACCAATAAATTTAGGATTTGAACATCTATGTATATGTCAAATTCCTGTTTGGTGGAGTCTCTGCCGGGAATAGCTCAACTCTGTTTAATTTTGATTTTTGTTATAAGGATTCATGTTTGGCTGTAACCGGCCGAGAATACTTAAGACAGTAATGGTTCTGTGGAAAAGCTCTGTACTTTATGATAAGCAGTAATATATAATCCTTTTTATTTAAAAAAAAAAGATATAAATTTCTTGTGTTTCAAGACTAGTTGCAGGGATTGATTTATTTTCTCATTTTTCATTATTAGGTATTTTCAGCCTTTGGTAGAGTTCAGAAAATTGCAATATTTGAGAAGAATGGAGGATTTCAGGAATTAATACAATATCCAAGTAATGTACTAAATTTTGGACGTTATATTGTAGATTTGAAAGAATCAAAATCTCATATCTGTGTTATGCTAATTTTGCGTAAAGATCTTGAGAGATAGTCTTTAGTGGTTGTTTCCCAACTTATTTCCAGCCTCAAAAAATGGATTCACAAATATTGATTCTTTGGTTTAAAAATGTGAAGCCCGTTTTATATATATTTAAATAACTTAGAAATATAACTTATTCAAGTAATTTTTTGGTGTATTTTAAATGTCCCCCCTGATTCTATTTTTTCACTTTTAAGTATTCCACATTATGTTTTGCTTTGATGTGTTTGGATTCCAGTATGAGGCAGTTTGTCAAAGGTATTTTTCATATATCCTGAAAATGCATCACTGCACAACTATTGAATAATTTAAGCACAACCACAACTATATTTGGACATATATTTGTACTAATGATAATTTGAGCATAGTCTATACAAAAAAGAAGGCTATCATGGAAGAGCTAAAGATTTTGATTTTCCTGTTAGTAGTATGGTGTGTTTATAATTTAAGGATTTAATGGAAGACATTTTATTTCAGCTTTATCAGAAATATCTGAATTTGGACATTCCAAAACTCCAGTTGGTATTTGTTCACTATGGTAGGTTGAAATAGGAGAGTGTAAAGTTTCCAACAATGAAGAAACAATCACATCCATAATAAGCACATCCCGTCTATGAAAGGGAAATGTACACATAAGGGAGGTGTTTGATTTTGGACACTATCAAGAAAAACATTATTCTGCAAGCTTTGTGAAACTCCTTTGCCATGCCGTTCAATTAAAAGGATAATAAAACGTATTGTATCCCCCAGTAAATTGCTTTTGCTGACTTGCAAAGAATTCTCCCAACAATGAAAAGAAATGGAATGGACTATAGTGAGAATCCAAATAGAATCCTTCTTGCACCACCGAAGTACATTATAGATGACTTCATATAAGCAATCCACATGTCCCAGTGCAAGGAAAAAGGAAGCTAATATGTTGCTCCCTGCTCGTAATTCGACAAAACTAGCCACACGGTGTGAAACAAAGAACTGACCACATTCTTCTTCCACAAGCCTCCCAGTATGGTTAGAACAACCTTGTTTCACATTGGAAGTTGTATACACCTCAACTTTTCCCTCTATTAAGAAATTTGTCATAAGCCTAGGGATAATGTCGAAGGAATTTTTTTTTTTTAAATGTACCTTTTGTCTCAGGTTTTGATGAAACTTTGTTAATTTGAGTTATTAAACTCCTGGACCAAAGAGAGGAGGCATGATCTGGAATGAACAAGCCACTTGCTTCACTACTTGGCTCAATAGAATTTAAATTGCTCATTATTGCTGAAATACAAATACAATCCATGTCTTCTCTTGAAAGCTTGGTATTTGAAGCAAAATTGAGAGTCAGTCTCTCCAAATCAAGGGTGTTTGACGAAGCATTGAGAACTCCGTACAAATAATGTTGGATGTTGTGAAACGTGCTATTTGAATTATTTTCATATTGAAAGCAAGAAGATAGAATGCAAAAGTCCATAAATTTTCTCTGCTCTTGAACTTTACAGATATTTGCTACTTCTATGACCTGTTTTTCACAATTATCCGAAAGGCATCTGTGTCTTTCATCTTCAATTTCCATTTCAATTCCATTCACCTGCTCAATATTGCTTTGACTAACACCACTTATGTGCAAACCATTGCTTTGGTATAAGTGTCCACAACTTTCCTCCAATCTAGTCAGTTTCTCACATACTAGGTCATTGGATTCAAAATCCAAATCACCAGCCAAAAACAAATTATTGGTTATTCTTGGAGAATGGTTAAAGCCATTATCATTGCAACTTACCAATATATTTTGATCATCATCTTCAATGCACTGAGATGAATGATCCTCATATTTATTCTTTGTTGGTTCAACCTGCTCAAGACCACTTTCTAAAAAGATCCTCTGTTTGTCATATTGAAATTTTACTACTAATTGTTTAGACTGTTCAATATTACATTATAAAACTTCATTCGCAATCATAGAATCAATTTCAGAGCAATGATTTTCACAATTTACTCCTGCACTCAATCTTGTCTGGTGTTAATGCACGGTTGTATAGAAAGGAAACCCATAGTATCTATATTTCTAGAACTATTCCTATTGCATAAATTATTACTATTTTTATCACCATTGCTTCTATTATTTGCAGGGTCTATTAAAGGATGTTGAGACAAATCAGGTTGTGCATCATACTCGTCCATTTCCATTCTAGACGAATTGCAACAATTTTCCTCATCTAGATTGTCCACTTTATCATCCTCCCCAACTAAATGAAGCAACAAACTATGATCTGAAATACCTACATTTCCATGAAATTTCTGACTCGTGTCATTTTTTAAAACCCTAGTGTCAAAAGCTATACTGGTAAATGGATTGATAACTTGAGATGGAGCATGTTCACAGGACAAATTACAACAAATTCCCTTCAATTGTTCCAAAACTTCATACCGCTTTGGCAAAGTAGGGGACAATAAGATTTGTTTGTCTTGAAAGTAAGATTCTTCATCAGCATCTTTTACCAACTCAAATGGTTTTTTGGCATCAACAAGTTGGTTGGAAACACCTTTCATTGTTTCAAGTACATCAGTATGATAATTTTTACCAGTAAGCAGTTCATTTTCATTGTATAATGTTTCTTCTAATAAAGCATCAAGGTTTTCACCTGCCAGGTCTTCAAGGTCTACATAAGACATTTCTTGCATGGTAGGTGACAACAAGGACTATGTAGCTTGCATGTAAAGTTCTTAATCGGAATCATTATCAAGCTGTAACATATTTTTAATGTCAAAATCAAATAGATATTCTGTATTATCTCGTTCGTTTAAGGTTACCTCATCCAAGTTACTAGCCCCCTCATGTCCTCTTTTCCTGACCAGATCACATGATGTTATGCTTCTAACAAATTCTGGCATTTCTCTACTCCCTATCTGTAGCTTAACATGGCTCTCATCTTCTTGTGATTCATTATCTTGGTTAGGAACATGAACTCAAGGAAAATTAACTAGCCAATCTTCCTTTCTGCTTTGCTCAGGCTTGTACTGATGCAACTCTTGATCCTTGAGTTTCATAACTTCTACGAAATTTGGTTTCTTTGATAAATTTCTTGCAGTGTCTCATTTCCTTTTGTGATTAAGCTTACTTTCACTTAGTTTTGGAGACAAGCCATCACATGGTGTTTCTTGCTTAACTCTCAAATCCTCTCTCAAAGCTATTATTTTTTCTTCTATCATTAACACTGCTTTCTTCTCTTTGTTAAACAAGCGTGCAATTGAGTCCACACGAATTTTCGGTCCATTCTGCTTCTTCAATGCTTCATTAGTTTGTTTATGGGTGAGAATTTCACCTGTAATTTTTTGATATTTCTTAAGATCATTCCCTTGTTTGCTAAGAACCAATCTCTTTTCATTAAAATCTATTGCAACCTTGTGTATCCTACAGACTTTAGGAAATGCCAGCACTTAAGAACAAACCTTTTCAGTAGTTGCTGATGACCCTCTTAGGGCCTTCAGTCCTCTTCTATTCTTATGCTTTCTCAATTCTGATGAATAAGAACTAATAACTATAACCCTACCTTGTGATTCCGCCAACTGCCTATCAGAAAAATATGTGATTGTGGAATGCAACGCAGAATTTTGCACTTTTTTTCAACAGAGCCTCCAATTGAAGGCTCCAATAGACAACTAATACCTGGATTGATTCCTTAAGATTCAGATGGCACACTAGGATATTCCTTTTCCATACTAGTATTGTTGAAACCAAACTTCCCTTGGACATTGTTTTGGCACACCACTCTTTCCCTCCTACTAAGCTTTGTAGCTGCATTTTCATAGTGTATTTTACTTCCAGGAAGATTCCTTTTGCATGTACAAGAGCCATCAACTGCCCGAACCTCCATATGCAAGCGTTCAACCTCTATTTTAGTATCATTTAGTTGACCTTCTTGAACCTTCAAACATTGAGTAATACAAACCAATTCCTCTTTTAAAACAAACTGCTCTCTCTCTAATATTTCCCTTTTTGTTTTTTCTTCTTCAACTCTTTTTAATTTAGCCTCTAGTTGTTGGTGTTCCTTTTCCAAGTGCTTCTTCAACACCAAACGTTCCTTATCTAATGTCTCCCTTTGGGATTTCTCTTCTTTATCCCTTCTCCTTTTAGCCTTCAAATGTTGGCGTTCCTTTTTCAATTGCTCCTTCAATTTCTTTTCCTCCTCTCACTTCTTCCTATCCAAATTTTCCTTAGCTTCATCATGTTTTCTCCCTTCGATCGCTCTTTGTCTTTCCAGTTCTACTTGTTGAAGCTTCTTTTCTAGCATTTCCCTATTCATTTTTTCATCCTCTGCCCGTTTCCTCTCGGCATCTGCTTGTTTCTTCTCTTCTTCAAACTTTCTTCTTTCTATCTCAACACATTTTCTCTCTTCCTCTTCCTTTTTATTTATTGCATCTACATGTTTCTTTTCTTCCTCTTCCTTTTTCTGTACTGCATCGGCGCGTTTTTTTTTTTCTTCAACCTTTTTCTTTGCTGCATCTGCATGTTTCTTTTCTTCCTTGGCCTTTTTCTTATTTGTATTCACCAGCCTCTTCATTTCCTTTGAATTTTTCCTCTCAAATTCTATTTATTGTCACTCTTTTTCCAGAAGTTCTATCAGTTTCTTTTCTTCATTAGCATTAACTTTCTTGCTCTCTACATGTTCCACCTCTTTGTCCTCAATTTTATTTGTGCTCTCAATATCACTTAAACATTTTAAGACAGAATCCAATTCCATCTTCAAAGAACTGTGTTCCTTTTCCAGTTCCAACCTCAGCCTCCTCTCCTCTTGCACCTTTTTTTTAATATCAAAATATTTGGATCTTCCATGATAGCCTTTTTGTAGCTCCCATACTACTACCAAGAAAATCCTTAAATTATAAACACACCATACTACTAGAAGGAAAATCCTTATACAATTCTTGCATCACATTGCAAAGACATCACAGACAACTTCATCAAAATATTCACATTCAATATCAAAATTGACAAAGAATCGATCAAAACCCCTCAGATGTTTCTTAATTGAAATACCATAAGAACCATGAAACCTTAAAAGGTATTTTTCCCATCCATTTCTCCCAATGAATTAATGAGGATATCCACACATTCGAGAGAATTTGTTTGAGGCATATCTATTTGGTGTCGGCCTAGGGTGTCAAATCCCTCAATTGAAGTTTGTAGGTGAGATCAACTTATCTAAATTATATTATAGTTAGATTTTGAAGGTCATAAACCCTAATTCATTGTGAAAGCCAAAATGGGAAGAATACTAAATTCATTTCTATCTTCAATTAGGATTACTTGTGCAATATTAATTTCCAAACTTATGATTCTGATATACAATAAAATCAGAGGCAAACAAGACACCGTTGTTGTATTTTGGCTTGAGAGATACCTTTCACTACTATTTAAGTCTAGCAAGAGTAGTCAAATGTTTGGTACTTTGGCAGTTTGCACACTATTAATTATGATGTCTTATGTTCAATAACAAGCCTCACTGTACATGTAGGGGGGTTATTTGGTTATGATTTCAAACTTCAGAGTAGAGGTTCTTCTCCTATGATCAGGACTTGCCACTAGATATATAGAGACAATGAATAAAACAGTGACTTGCAAGATCTGTTTGGCTGCTTGATTTGATGTCATTTTGTCGCAATTAATGTCTACACAATTTTTGTGAATGTAATAGATATATGTTATTTCAACCATTTCATAGTAGACAACCTTCTTATTAGCCAGGTATTAGACCAAATTATCTAAGAACAAAAATTGGACTGCTTTGCAAGACTTACATTGGTTCAGGGTCCTTGGATTTGGGTATGAAATGGATAACACCTTTGTAACTTGTTTATATTGGCTCCCAATGATATTTTTGTAACTGCTTCTTTCTACACTAGGAGCCAGTCTGGACTGAAAGAGTCCCAATTAGCCTTGTAAAATTCATAGGAAAAATCGTCTAAGCCAGTTGACTTCTTCTCAACCATAACCGACAAGGCCACTGTTAACTCATTTAGGGTCAATGACTGCACACACACCCATTTTTTGGCTTTAGAAAGTCCATGAGGGACCACATCAAGACAAGTATGCATGGCCACCATACATTCCTTAGTGAGGCCTTAACACTGAAACCCCATTTTGTAGTGGGAGACAAATTTTCCTTCAATATCCTCCTATTCAGTTGGCCTTCCATTAGGAGATTTGATCTCAGAGATCTTCTCCTTACCTTCTTTCAAGGCCAGTGTTCTAAAAAAATTCTTCATTGGCACTTCTTTTACCATAGGGTTATATGGAAGTTGCTAGCTGACTTGCTCCAATGCTTCATTGACAAATTTATTATAGGATTGTGTTGGATTGAGGTGACCTTTGGCCCATATATTCTCATGAAAGAGGTGGTACAAGAAATGGCTTTTTGTCACCATATAATCCATCCATCTCTTGCAATTTTCCTTGGACAATTCAGGGAACTCTAATTCCTCAAGTGAGATACATTCATATTATACTTAATGCATCTGCACCTTGGCTGATACTTAGGAATAGATAAATATATAGGATGAAGATCTAGGAATGTGACTTTCTCCAGAATATTGATTGGCTAAGCTCCTCTACAGTTAAAAAAAGACACATTCTCTTCAAAAAATATACTTTGTCAAGATTTTTAAGGATTCTTTTGTTGCCCTTCGAAAGTTGACCATGTAAACCAAAGCTCAGATAGCTCCATAATTTATTGGGATCATACAACCCGAGCCTAGCTTTGAGGATGTTCTGGTTGTTATATTGCCAAAGGAAAGATTGTCATAACCTCGTAGATCATTGGGACAAACTTTCATGTTCTCTTTGGGGGGCCATTATTCTCCTTATCGTTAACAACAACATTGTTGTAGATAACTGGAGTTGAATTTTGATAAAATGATCTGTCCTCAATCCCTAATTGAGCCATTAAAGGCTCTTAGTGGTCATTTGGAAAGAGATGATCCAATAAAGGCCACCACATGCGATCAAAGACTCAACTCCTATCTGGATCTGTGCGTAGACCCGCATGCCTTTTCCTTCTCACTCACACTGACCAAAAAGAATAGGTAGGTGAGTGGTAGGTGGTGAGAGATGTTTTATTCTTATTACTCAGAATGCAGCCCTTACTTATTGATAGGATTTTGTCTACTTTTATCATGGTTCCTTCATCCATATTAAGTTCACAAACAAAGGATCTATTTATGTACCATTCTTTCTAGCATAGGTATTGGAACTTAAATGTGAATCTTTATGAAGTTATTGCACTTCTTTGGATTGTTCCTTTCATTAGCATCGGTTGCATGCCATTTTCCAATTATTTTAATTTTTACATATTGCTCTTGTAGGTGATGTTCATGGCCAGTATTCTAATCTTCTACACCTTCTTGAATATGGTGGTTTAACACCAGAATCAAATTACTTATTCTTCGGGGATTATGTGGACCGGGGAAAACAAATCCTAGAGACAATATGTCTCCTCCTTGCTTACAAAATGAAATACCCAGAAATTTTTTTCCTTCTGAGGGGAAATCATGAATGTGCTTCAATCAATCGCATATATGGCTTCTATGATGAATGCAAGCGTAGATTAAATGTTAGATTATGGAAACGTTTTACGGATTGTTTCAGCTGTCTTCCAGTTGCTGCTGTCATAGGTGAAAAGATCCTATGCATGCATGGTGGTCTTTCACCTGAATTGAGCAATTTGGAACAAATAAGGAGCATATCTCAACCTACAGATGTGCTAGATACAGGGTTGTTATGTGATCTTCTTTGGCAGACCCTAGTAGAGAAATTGAAGGCTGGGGGGTGAATGACAGAGGTGTTTCTTACACATTTGATCTCGACAGGGTGTCTGACCTTCTCCAAAATCTTGATCTGGATCTCATATGTTGTGCACATCAGGTTATCTTATAATTTGATTTTGACTTCCTTATATGTCTTCTTATTGTTGGAAGATAAGTTCATGTGTAGTATAATGCTTTGAGCAAAATATGGTTTCAAGAAACTGAAGGTACTGTGAAAATTTATTTTGATAATTATTTTCTTAAAAAGTAAAAATAGTCACCATTAAATACCTGATGGGGTTCCTTGCTGTGCAGGTGGTGGAGGATGGTTATGAATTTTTTGCTGATAGGAAACTTGTTACTGTCTTCTTAACCCCAAATTACTATGGTGAATTCGACAATTCCGGTGCAATGATGATTGTTGATGAAACATTGATGTGCTCTTTCCAGATTCTTAAGCCAACAGAGAAAAAACCAAGAACTGTTTATGGAAAATCTGAGACACAAAGAGTTGGGACTCATCCTCGTGGTAATAGGGTAAGTTCTCTTTAAACATCATTGTTTTCTATTTGTATATGTTTTTTGAGGGTGGATTAAAAACAAAATGATGGCAAAGTATATCATCTTTGGTTCATTCTCTGCTATCTCTTTCTTTTAAATGTGCAACTATAATTCTTCTATTTAAGATTAATTATGTCATTGTGCTGAGAAATCAACTCTTCTATGAAAGTTTTAAGGTATGCGGGTTTCTATCAAATTTTGGTTTAAATGGATTGCGTCTTATTCTTTACAAGCATAATGTTTAGTGGCTTTTATTTATATTGCTTTCTCTGTCTCTTTCGTCCAAGAATATCAAGTTTTTCATGATGGTGGGCTTGATGGAGGAATATTTGCTAATATTTGTTTAGTTGTTTGATGAAGGAGTGTTTCTGACATTGTTTGAAGTCTGGGGAAGATCTAGGGCTCATGACATGACATTTACTAATTTTGAAGAAAGTAGTATTCACTATTTTGAATTTGAAGGTTTGTATGCTTGCTTGACTTTTTTGTTGCAAAGTAAAATAGGTCTGTTTATATTTTGAACATGTGTCCCGTTAAAAACTTGATCTTGTCTTGTGGCAATAACCAGGTAGACACCAGATTACTTCTAATCTCTAGACGAGTTAGCTTCTGTATACATTCATGCTAGATGTAGGCTGCCAATTCATGAGTAGGATTGATTTGTTTGGTATTCATTCAACATTTATTTTTAATCATGATTTTTGTTGACTCCCGGCTTCTGTTGTTGCTTTTTTGCTATGAAAATATTTATGCTTATGGGACCTTGATGGGTCATGAACAAAGTGTGATGTGAACTAGAAAGGGAGGCTTTTTTCTATGAAGCAAACATGAAGTCTATAGCCTTTGTATTTTTTCATATTTATGAGTTTGCAATGGTTTCAAATTCATGGAGACAAGGTTGAAGTGTGGTATTTTTCCATTCTATCAAGTTTAGGGACTCCTTTTACCACTCTGTATTGTTTCGAGGAAACTGTGATCAAGGGAAGCTAATTGATATGCATTGCCTTTTCCTAATATTGTGTGGGATTGATTTCTTGACCCAGGATGTAACATAATTGTATTTTTTTCCTTAATTCACTAAATATTTTGTTTTCTTGATGTTTTTTTACCATTAAACCTAAGTTTCACATATGAAAATAGAGACAAGGATACAGTTACAGTGTTTGGAATCGATAGTCTTGAAGGAATAGTACAAGGTAAGCCATTATGGATCTATAGTAACTTGGTAATCATTTATATGCTTGAATGATGCAAAATTTGTTTGAATATCATCATTGTCAAGCAATAACAACTTCTTAAAGTGTGCTAGCTCAATGGTAGAGCACCTGCCTAATCATAAGCAGGAGATTGGTGGTTCGATTCCTCTGTACCCTATCATAAATTAGTGACTAGGAAAATGACTAAATTAGCATATATACGACTATTAGAAGCTAATTTCCAGTATCTTATAACGCTATTAACGTTTAGTCGTATTTAGCTTAGTCATTAATATGTTATCATCTAGTAGTTTATTTAGTCGTATATTTGGTCATTAATTGTGGCAATCAATGACTAAATCAATGACTATCAATGACTAAATCAGTGACTAAATAAATGAATAATAAGTCAACCAATTAATGACTAGTGAAATACGACTAGCTATAAGATAGTGGAAATTCGCTACTATTAGTCACCGACTCAAAAATAGTCCTTTATAGTCAAATTTTAGTCATTTTTGTAGTCATTAATTCCCCATTTTGTACTAGTGTGGAGAGCAATGATGAACCAAATAGAGGGGAGGCAAGTAAAAAGCTTTTAGCTGAGAAAGAAAACACTATCCAATTACTTAAGAATAAGCTTAAAATTCCAGCAACTCAGTTAATTCAAGCCTCTGAATTAACTGTGTTAGAACAAGAAAAAGAAACTTTATCTCAAGAATTGGATGACTGTAGAAATAAATTGCTCAATTTTGAGGAAAAAGAGGTAAGTTGGGAGAAAGATAGATTGAGTCTTAAGACTCAAATTGAAGATCTAAAGGCCAAATTGGAAAATATAGCACAAGAGAAGCAAGGAACAGATCAAGGCAACAAAGAAGCAAGCACAGATGAATGATAATTCAAGCTATGTCCCAAGTTAGCTTGAAAGAGGTGGAGATCAAAGATCTAAAAGAAGAAAAACAAAGAATAGAAGATGAAAATAAAAAAAAAAAAAATGAAATAAAAGAGTTGACAAATAAGAATACAGAATTGGTAGACAAAAATCAGAGGTTCATAATTCAAGTGATAGGACAAATACCATTGCAAGGTGCAAAGCATTTGATTTGGGATTCAATCATCAATGAGATTGCAAAATTCAGGCCTTATTTAAATTTTATGAAGACAAAGGAAGCCATAACAGATGATAGCTTACAAAGCTGTACAACAATGAGAGAAATTTTAGATAAGAAGCCAAAAGATACAGCCCAGAATACCATAAGTTTATTAAATACTCTGACATAAGATCATCTGAGAGCAATGTATATCAAAACTAGGGTAACAGTCATAACTTGGGCTAGGAGAGTCCTTGGAAAACATTCTCACATTGAGAATGTTCAAGCTAGAGCAGAACAGATGAAGAAATAGGTTGGATCCTTAAAAAAGGGATTTGAAAAGCTAATACAAAAGGGTCTACCTTTGTTTTGGGATGAAAATAATCAGTTAATTTCCTAGAACAATTAAGGATTTACTATTTAACATCAAGATGAACCATCATAAATTTAAAGATTTGACTCATGTTCTAACAGGAAAAATTCTATTGGAGAAACTCTTAAATGATTTTGAAATTCTAAACCAGCTGGCCATGATGAGTGAAAAGATTCCTCCAATTTCCATTTCAGAGCACATAGAGATGAAAGTTCTGGTCAAGGAGATGACTAGTTATGAGATATCTTCTATAGAGCAATCGAAGACAGTGGAGAGATATGAGAAAATGAAGTACAACTTGCACACTTGAAGACTACTGTTTGAGAAAGAATTCCTGTCAACAGCTACAACCAATAGAAAGACATCAAATGTTATATTTTGATAAATTTTGGAAATTGTATAAATTTTGACCGAAATGGAATGAAATAGTTAGTTAATAATTTGCTATTTTTAGTTATGAAGCAGTTAGGGTTTTACCTCAAGAGGTTTTACAATGTATAGAAGACAATTTTTGGCAATGTAGTAAGGCTTGGAACCCGTGAAGAGATACTCGTTTTGTATTGAGCCCTTCAATTTTGAATAAAGATGGTCGAGCAAAGTTGATGCATATTTTCAAGAGTAAAGATTCCTGTGTTATTTTATTCAAAGGATTAAAAATAATGTGACTATCCTGTCAATGATAAGCTAATTAACAAATTAACTTATGATGATAATGATTGTTATATAATTGCAGAATGTGAAACAATATGAATCAAGTAAAGCAATTTACTGATGCATAACTTGCATATAAATTATATGAATGATAAATCAAGCACACAGATTTATATGTTTTATGATTTAACAATATGAAATAGAGTTATTAGATGTATGTATGAAAAACCAAAATGAATCGAGGAAACTTGATACACATAACAAAACAAAGTAAAAGAGAAACTAACTGAAATTATTTAAAGATTGTAAAACATTACAATTCTCCAAGTACAGAGTGTCTCCAGTTCTCTCATTCGATGGTCCCCCCCCTCATTCATGCAATTTTCCAAGGGCATATTTCCACTTGGAAAATACATCCAAAAGATCATCAACATCTTGATACTTTGCATGCTCAAGCTGTAATTGTGCCTTGAAAGTGAAAGCCTCGATCTCCCTCTTCTTAGCAATTGACCATTCTGGATCTCCCCCCTCACAATCCTCGGTTATTATTTGGATCTCCTCTTCAGCGTATTGCTCACCATGCAGCCAACTAGATTTTTTCTTTTAAATAATAAACATGCTATGTACATACTTCATATAAAAAATGTTTAGAACCTGATTTTTCCCTTTTGGAAGGGTACTTTTGACACTTCCAATACTTAATTTTGAAATTTTAAATCAAATTTTAGCAATTTTCAAACTCTTATTTTTCATTTTCAAAAACCAAACTCGACACTTTACAAGAATTATAATCACAGTTAAATTGAACATATTGGTACAAAATACCATAAGTGTATTATTTACCAAAATACTTTCATTTTCATTTTATTCACAATTGGCCTCACATCACTCACACCATTCAGGTGCAGCAAGCAAGTTCATAATCTATCTAACAAGAATGTGTCATTCATATCTTGGAAAGTACAAGTTTTTGTTATAATACAGTTCCCTTCCTCGTTACTAACATGTTTTTCTTTTGAGTCAACTGCAATCACTATATTTGTAGCACCCAATCATGGATCAAAATGTCCCAAACATTATTTAAAATAATAGTACAAAAAACCATAAGTGTATTATTTAACAAAATACTTTCATTTTCATTTTATTCACAATTGGCCTCACATCACTCACACCATTCAAGTGCATCAATCAAGGCCATAATCGATCTAACAAGAATGTGTCATTGACATATTGGCAAGTATAAGTTTTTGTTATAATACAATTCCCTTCCTCGTTACAAACATGTTTTTCTTTCGAGTCATCTACAATCACAGTATTTGTAGCATCCCAACCATGGATCAAAATGTCCCAAACTTTATTTAACGTAATAGTACAAAAAACCATAAGTGTATTATTTAACAAAATACTTTCACTTTCATTTTATTCAAAATTGGCCTCACATTACTCGCGCCATTCAGGTGCAACAAGCAAGGCCATAATTGATCTAACAAGAATGTGTCACTGACATCTTGGAAAGTATAAGTTTTTGTTATAATACAGTTCCCTTCCTCGTTACAAACATGTTTTTCTTTCGAGTCATCTACAATCACTGTATTTGTAGCATCCTAACCATGGAACAAAATGTCCCAAACTTTATTTAAACGCTTGCGAAATACATAAGGATTTCCATCACCCTGATAACCCTCTCTGGCTATGCAAGAACAATATTCTTGTGTTAAAATTACTCTAAATTGTTCCGTTTGCAACCCTGTTCTTTGTAATAATGTTGGAAAAAACTCGTCAACGTTTTTCTGTTGTGTAGATGTCCATACCCCAACTTCAAATATACTAAAGCATTTTTCAAAAAAATCCTTTAATCCTGGACCTATAAAATAATACTTTTTGGTTGATTCGATATTCTGTGTTTGTGGCAATCCAATTTTTTTTTTATATATGAAATGCATGTAACAAATCTCCATTGAAATCGAAAATAATCAATGGTTTACTAGAAACAAATCTTCTAGTACTATCTGCAAACAAAAAAAACACACACACAACCCAGTCAATAAAATATTATGGTTCAATGTTTCTAAGAATATTGCTTCATGTTCAACAATTTTTGAAACACATTACCAGATACATGGTACGATGTCCATAAATAATATGAGAATTGTGCAATAAAGCTTACATCAATTAAATGTAGGAAGTTGTCAAAAATATAAAAATCACTAAATGAATTTTTTTTTGTATAATATGACGGTCATTTGAAATTGAATGTCTTTAACCAATGCCCCATTTTTGAACAAGGCCCGAGATAATTCAACAAAGAACACAACATTGTTTTTATATTTATTTCTCTCTCTTGTGAACCGTCAAATGTCCAACTAGTTGGCATTTTCAAGCAGTTTTCCTTGCTATTATTTGTTGATTGATATTGTGCTTCATCTATAAACAACATGTCCTTATATATATATATATATATATATATATATATCCATATTGGATAAGTACATCCTTGAACGACTTTTTGTATATGTTTGGTACTTCACCAACATTATAGTATGCAGACATTGAGTAGTTATAAATAGTACTAAGTTTACATTGCTCTCGACCCCAAATAAATACAAAGTCTCCACTCTTTAACCATTCAAATATACCAAGGAATTTTTTAATTTCCATGTTGTCAAACAAGGAAAACCACAGAGCAACGTCGAAATGTTCTATGGCAAAATTGATAATATATGGGCTAAACATCCGTGCATAATAATGATAGAAATTATGGAAAAAATGAGGTTGTTTGGAAGAATCTTCAATATTGGATAACATATGAACTCCAAAGAGCAATCCCTCTACTCCCAGGACCAATAGTTTCTTTTGCGGTGATATCCAGACTGCATACAAGAACCGTGACTATATATATAAAAACAACTTGACAACACTTCGTTCATGAATTTAATGATCACAAACATGCAACTATAAATGAAGATGTTGATCCAAAGATTAATACAAAAATCACCCAAAATTTCACAGATTCAAATGATTTAATAAAAGCATCACACTGAACTAATAATATGTTATATTCAAACGAAAATAACAATGTCACCGAAAAAACCAGAAAACACATTGAATGATTTAAAATAGGCAATGATAGGTTACATCTAGAAATAGGCAATGACATGTTACATTTGATGGATGTCACTCAAATAGAAGAAGGCATTGAAGGTTCTGATATCATCTGATTCAAGCATTTGACTAAAACCTTGCCAAGTTGGATGTACCAATTCACTATCTGTCCTAGTGGACGATGCAATACAGGGCTTACTCAAAATATAGTTTTCGCATGGATGTGCTTTCACATCATTACCCTCCAAAACAATCATTGATGTATTACTTTCCGAAGTTTTCGTTGGGAACTCCTCCCACACACACTCCATATTTTTTTGTGTATTTCCTTCTTTATCGTAGATACATCTCTCTCGAAACCATAAAAATAAAATCCCCCCCCTATGATTTTTCTGCACTGCTTGCCCTCAAAATTCTTGTAAACAGTGACTTCCCCTCATTGACCCCACATTTAGATGACCAAATCCCAACATTGAATTTGGAAAGATATAATCCCAAAAATTGCATGGCATGTGTTCGTGATTCATATGAAGTTTCTTTGTGTTTAAATTCAAATTCACCAAAAGTACTTTCTTCCCCCTTTTTTACCTTTTCCCCTCCAACAATATTTTTTTGATTTCCCTTTTTTTCTCTTTTGGAGTCATTTTCTGTGTCTTTCTTGCCAAATAGAAAGCCTTCCATTTCTAATATCAATAATATTTTTGTATGGGGAGCTACACAGAAATATTGCTTGTCATTATATATTTCAGAATAAATTTGTTTTATCAATTTAAGTAGAAAATATTCTTTGTTTTTTACCTGTCAATGCTAGGCCAACATTTGAGCACTCTCCTGGTTCATTATTGGCCAATCTCTCACCTGGTTCATTATTATCCAATGTGATTTTTTGGATAATATCCACGGACATCGTCGATGCTAGCTCTGGTTGTGGATGATCCACATGTTGAATAGCAATACAATCATCTTGACCTAGAAATTTGCAGGTATACATTTTATATAATTTTTTGCAAGTATTCAAGGTCACTATCCCCTTTCATAATTTAGTTAATTTAACCATGATATTTGAAAAATAATTTTTTACCTTCTTGTCCATCTTGTTCTCCAGTTTGGTGGTTCTTTTTGGATTCTCTATCACATTCAATGTCATCATCAGATAGTATAATTGATTGGATGATACCCGAGTGTGCTCTTTATTTGAATCTATAGTAGAATAGGAATTTGAAGAAGTTATTGAACATAACCGACCGACAAAAGTAAAATACAATGAAATAAGACATATGAATTTTTTTATACAAATACCTTGTTTTATACCCAATTCATGATAGAAACTGTTCATAAACAACTCTTGTTGTACGGTCTCCACAATATAAATAACTATTCTATCTGGTAACCTGATCAATGAATGAAGAACTCTACCTCCTGTGTACAACAAAAGAACTATACCTCGACAAGAGACCAGTCTAGAAACTATGTGATCCCATAATTCCTGTGTCCTTTCTTTTGCAAAAGCATGGCTTCTCGAACTATCATTGTTAACCTTGGGAAAAGGTAAGTCAATCATTGGTAGGCCCTCATCCTTCCAATCCATATCCATTTGAAAAGTGGACAAATTATCCTCATCCATTCCAATGCTACAACACTATATAATAGAGAATCCTATAAACAAGTCCTTGGAGAAATGTCTATAAACTCCCTTGGTAGGATTCCGTGTTACCTTTTTTTTAATTTCTTGCTGAAAAGTGTGAAAGCTTTGGAAACCATACAAATGTTTTCCATATCAGCTAAAAAAATACAAGTACATGCCACTTCATTTGATTCTAAGTAGTACAACAACACAAGCATATCTTCTTCTGTCCAAGGACAATCACAATTACACACATCAACAACAACCAATTCACAGCTGATTGCCGCACCAAAAAATGCAATGGATATTAGTGTATTGACCAAAGATGTAGGATAAAAACATTGACAAGCAAACTGTGAAATATATTTGGCATCTTCAATGGACATACCCATCCCCTCTTTATTGATATATATATTCAATATTTTCTCAGCATCATTTGGTAGTTTGGTACCATTATCCTCTTCAAATTCTTTCTTTCTCTTTTTACTCGGATATTCTTCTTGCTTTTTGGAGCCTAAAATACTGCACAGTTGCTAGAGATGATTTGGTGCAATTTTATAGATTTCAATGACATTATGGTCAGTGATAATCTGTGATCGATCAGTTTGAACATCATGAACTTTGAAATATTCAACGATCGAATGCCTGATTGACCTCTCATCCTTGATTCGATTGCAATATTGATATAAAGTCTCCACGCAATTTTTTTTCTCTACTGATGTGCTCATCCAAACCGATCCGTTGATTATATTGTCCACCACTATGGTCAATTCATCTTCATCAAGATCACGCAATGGTCTAAAAAAATTAGATCCATGATTCTTTATTTTATTTTGAACAAAATCAACCTGAGTGATGCTCATGGGTGAGCATGGCAAGGAACCACTTTTGTAAAGCTCGAATACAAACATTTGCTCCATAGTCGATCCGATGTCAAAACAAGAGTTTGCTTGTGTTTAAGGATGTCCTTTGTTTGAACAACAAAGATATCCATGCATTCAACTTGGAAAGACTGCAAACATATAAAATTGAAGATAATATTTAATTTGCTAATTTCATAACACATGAAACGATCAAGACTTTGATTTATAGGAAGAAAAATTCTATACCTGCCAAGCATAACTGGAAACGTTTCCCTTTCCCATGCGGGATGGCCTACCACAGGATATCAATTTCTCCCTTGCTTTTACAACTTGAGAAATGAATGGAGTGTCTGCAAATTCCTTGTTTGATAAATTTTGTTGTTTGCATAATTTGCTGATAATGTGCTGAGGAACATATTTATGTAGAAGACGAGTTGTTCGATGCTGATACCTTGAATGGACCGATTCATATCTATAATTTTAAATGATTTTTTTTTTTTCTGCGCAGAAATAGCATGTTGCCCATCCAATATATAAAAATTTACTAAAGGAAAATTAATTTCGTCTTCATTTCCAGGAAGAAATCCCAACGTGGTCTCCTTATCGAAAGGCAATAGAATAACATCTCTCAATGTTGTTGTAAATGCTGAGAGAAGAGATACAACCATCTTTTGCACGACCTCCTCATCAAATTTTTCGATATTGTAACTGCTGAGGTGCAACAACACATCTTGTTACGTCAATAGAAAAAAGTTTCTCATTGAAAAAAAAGTATTTGATCTGCTCTTGTTGAACTTCTTTTGAACTTTCAAAGCTCTTAGTCGCTTTCCGCATCATCGCTTTAGAAGGACTTGATTTGAGTGGCTTGAAGGAATATTTTTCCACATCTTTAATTTACAATATGATGGATAAATGTTCTTCTAAGGTAGATAAGAATCTTTTCATGGCCTACGTTTGTCTTCTTCTTTTCAATATTCATGTAATGCAATACAGACGAAGTTTTTGCAACCATGATTATTTTCTTCCATACCGAAAAAATTCCTTTCTTCAAAGATGACGCGGTATTAATTCTAGACCGATTAGAAACATCATATGAGGGAAAAACCCACCCTTGCTTCGCACGTGAAACTGGATCTAAATCGGGACCACTTTTCATTAGATTTGGTCGAAAATTACAAACCATAAGATCATCCTATAGAATGAAACACAGGTCTCTCTAGACCACTTCAACTTGAACATGCAATACACCATCAGAAATGGGATCCATAGATGTCAATATTCTAGCTTGCATTGGAGCTCCTTCCTCATCCAAGCAAAATAGTTTTCCTTCCATTCGATTTGCTACTAAAAACTGCACAACAACTTGGTAGGTGCAATTTTAACTTGTGAGTGAGAAATTAGACACATCATTGAATGGATTTATTGAGTTGACTAAGTCAATTGTGATTAATAAATAAAATGAGTAAGATCTTCGACTTCTATGCTTTGACTTGAATTTTACTTTCTCCTTATGACCACTTCTGGATGCTCAAGGTTGTTTGTTTCAAAATACTTGTATTTTATACTCAGTAAATCCATTTGTTTTCAGTTGCACCTTAATAGTGCTCTTCTCACTCTTTGGAATTTTATTTTCTTCAAATACTAAATTTAGCAGGGGGTAATTTTCGTGAGATCCTTGAAGAGTACAAGTAATTTATTACAACAATTTTAAGGGGTGATACTTATCCAATTCCCCTCTATTTATGATCTTTGAATCGAAATATTATCAATCACTTATCCATTATCGTCTAGTCAAATCCATACCAAGTACTAGGTTCCATATGTAATTGTTTCCTTAGGATTTAATTGACTATGAAACTATTTTCTTCAAGAGAATTTGCAGGCATGTAATCATCAACTTCCATTTCATCTTTTAAAACCTGCAGAACCTGAAGGCCTATTTATACAATTTCCAAGCCTTCTTCCATATTGGGTGCCATCATGGTAGCTTCCTATTCCTCATATGTTTGATCATTCCTCTACACAAATAGAGTTATCTCACATTCAACTCATCGGCCCTCATGGACAAAATATTCTAGAACCATTGTAGTTACCTCCTATTCTACACCTAGTTATTCTACAACGTATGAATCATGTATGGTTGGTATACTATCAACCCTATATTTTATGTCTTTTTATTGTGATTTTAGTCTGTATACATTTGCAAAATCCCCTAGTTTTGATTTTTTTTTCCTTTTTCCTCTCTCTAATTTTTTAATTTGGGTGAAGGTTTGTAACCCTCCATTCTTCTTTGTGTTCTTGTCTTGATTTATTTTTCAAGTGTATATTGACATTCAGGTGATCTTCCTTTTCTAGGCATAATTACTCTTCTTGGTCATCTCCCTTCTTTAAAACAAGTCAAATAGGGATTTTCTCCTTTGAGGAATCTCATATGTGTCCTTTCCCCCCCCATTGTTGACATCAAGTTTACTCTTGATCGACGATGGTGTCCATGGTAATCATTTTCTCAAAAATTATTCCCACTTGTCTTGTTTTTTATTCCATTCGGTCATAAGAGGGTTGTGTATTGGAGGTCGTGCTTCTACTACATGGTCGACACCCTTGTCTACGAGAAACTTGCGTAATAATATCGGTATAGTACATAGAAAATTTTCATGCAAGTTGTTGTATAATCTTCTCTTTACGTTTTTGTATGATGTTCTATCTTCGACTGCTTGTTCTTTAAAAAACATGTCAACACTTTGTCCTACCCACTCGTACAAATTTGTTCGACCTCTATTGTTTAGGTTCACCAATAATTTCTTGTCTTAGTCATAATGTTCATGAGTAAATTTGTCAAGCAATTTATTTATCTCAATGAATAGAATCCAAGAATCTCTCATGTGTTTCCATGGAGAATAGTTTTCTGACTTGTGCAATTGTTAGTCATTTTATCTTAGCATAATTTTAAGATAATTATGAACTTTTATATGCCACCACCTACAAATATCATCCGCTCTAAACATATATGAATGCCTATGCTATTATACGTGTCCCTGATTATGTACTACTAGAAACAAAACTAATGTTGTAGTCTACAAGATTACACTGGAAGCAATTACCAATATTGCACAAAACCAAACATAATAATATACAACAAGGTAATATACATGCATATATACATAGAGAGAGAGAGAGAAGAAGAAGAAAAAATAGTAGTGGAACCATCAACAAGTAGTCAATGATATGATCAATCAAAAGCTTCTTTACATCACATATTCATATATTTATATAGGATTACAATCATGAAGGTAGATCTAAGTATTCGACTATGTTTGCTAGTAGACTGGGTCGACTAGCCTCCTCCAAAAAATATTGATGGATCTTTAAAGGTTCATAATGATATATATGGTTTTTAGGTTCCTTTGATCAATAGTCAAGAGTAGTTACATGATCATTAATAATCATTGGTGCTACATTATCTTAGGACGGAATGGCTATCAAGTATGACTCAGATAAAATATTGATTTTGATAATGAGGTATGCATTCGAATATGATATGATGAAATCATTTATTTTATACACTTCATAAATGATTCCAAATAGTTGGTTATGTAGCTCAAGTAATCTATTAACAAAAAAATACCATAGTTGAGTGCATTGGGTATTCTATTGGAAAATTAGAAGTCCTCTCTTGAATACCATCAATAATTCAATCGATTGGAACTTCCTAATGCATTTATGGTTTGTGTCTTTTGAAAGAGTTATGCAATTCTAAATCTATGTTGTTGATTTATAAATATGTTGATTATATTTTTTATTGGAATGGTAGTATGCTTCAGGGACAACCTTAATTTACAATTTTTGACAAAAAAATTACAACGAGGTGTCAATTACCAAAACCTATTTGTGTGTATGAACCACACATTCAAAAATTTAGAAAGAAATCCATTCCAATATCAAGTATTGAAGAAGTATTGATGTGTGTTTGAGTTGACAAACTAAGGAAGTATGTTTTCTAAGTGTTTTTCAAAGGTCACTAATCAACCAATTTATGTTGTGTGTTGTTGTCATTGTTGGAATACAAAGTTAATACAAGATAGGAGTTGCATATAATGTATTTGTGATCATCTATACTCTCTCACCTCAATATTGTGAACCTTGTAGGATATTTCATTTAGGATGATCATCTTCCCTTAGTGTATGACTTTATGCCAAAGGGGAGTTTGGAAAGCCATATTTTTTGAAGACGGTAATATTACCAATGTCTTTCTTGGGATATTAGGATCAATATATCCTTGTTTATGCAAGGGGACTTGCATTTTTGAATGTTGCAAAACCACAAGTTATTTATTAATATTTCAAGACCTCAAACATACTACTTAATTCAAATTAGTGAAAATATTTTTGACTTTGGACTAGCCAAGGATGGTCCAATAGGAAGTGATGCAAATGCCTCCACAAATATCATGGAGACTTATGGCTATGTTGATCCTCACTATATGGTAGTAGGTAATAAGGTTTCAAGGTTTTGAACCATATTTAGTTTGGTATTGTCCAAGTTTTGAAAGGCCTAGTAGTTCACTTAATTGTGTCATAATACGATGTTATCTATCTAATATGATTTGGATGGGGAATATTTTCTTTTATATTTACAACCATTAATCACATTTCATTGAAATGAAATTAGTCTTTACATTGAAAATTAACAAGTATAACTTTTTATTTCATTAGGCTATCTAACAACCAAGAGTGATCCATGTGATTTTGGATTTGTTTTACTGAATATGTTATAAGGCCTTCATACTATAGATATAAACCAATATACTAGATAACATAAACTAGTGGAATGGCTCAAACCTTATTTTAATGATAAACGAAAATTATTTCATGTTATGAACCGTTGGTTGAATGGACAATATCCATGAAAGGTTGCTTATAAAGAAGCAATTATTTCTCTACATTACCTCACTTCAAAAACCTCTCATGAATTTTGTTGAAAAATTGGAAGTGATAAAATCTATTAAAAAAACAACAAACCAAATTATCTTTAGCTTGATGGACTTGAAAGTATAAAGTTAGTTGCCAATGGAAATAAAAGTAAAATTTAAACTCTAACACTCAAAACATTATCATTTCTCTCTTGCCCATCATAAAATTATTTTTTCTACTCTTCATTCATATCAACCATCTCTAAGACATTGTTGATGTAAGCAAGAAGGACAACGCAATTGATAGATTTTGAGTTGTTACATGCTTGTAATTTTAAACCATGCCACGTTTACTTTCAAGGGACTCGATATATTAATTACAAGAATTTTAATGATGGGGTTCTTGACATTGATCTTGAAGTTTTTCATCATATAATAATTCTTATAGCCTTGGTTTTCCACCAAAGTATATGTATCGGGTAAAATGTAGGGTCCGGTTAGGTTAGATTTTTTGTTGTTGTTGTAAGTAAGTAAGTTTCCATTTTTGTATCACGATCATTGATAAGTGGCAAACTTCTTTTCAAATAACATAATTCAAATGTAACAATATCATAACTAGTTGTATAGGAAGATTCATTCCCTTAACCATAACCCTAATCTAATCCACTTCATATCATACATAACTGAATATAGAGTGACTTGATTTTCATATCCTACAACCTAATTCAAGTAGGACATATTACATCATAACTACTCTAAGACAATATAATAATCAACTACACATACTGCTACCTTCATACATCCACATGTGTTGACCATAGCACTTAAATTAAAGGAATTATTAACAGCATCTTATTTCTTCTAAGTAATTATTTCGCTTAAATTAATCAACCATATTATCCTTGAGCTAGATCGCTCATAATCCCAAATCTTTTGTTAAAAAATAAAACATATAAAATTTTTGAAAACAAGTTAATACAAATATTCCATTTATGATATTATGAGTCAATTTAAACAAAACATTGTCATAATAATGTGATCAACTACTTACGCTCATACTCTATTTATTACATCACAAGTTAACCAACACCTAAGCATTGGACAACTAGTGGATCACTTGTGTTCAATATAGGGTTGAATTGGAAACTAACACCGAGACATAAGGATTGTGTCTCCATCGTGCATAGTGAATCATGGAATTCGACATACGACTAACAATTAACACTGAATTGGAAAGGGTTTACAATGAGATACCATCAATGAGCAACCTAAAGTTAAGGGCCGTGACTCGATCATCTACAATCTAAGTTCTAATTTATACAACACAATTAATTGGTTAAAACGGAGTCGCTCAATCGACGAAGATATGAGCTTGACTCAACAACATATATATATATATATATATATATATAGAGAGAGAGAGAGAGAGAGAGAGAGAGATATATGATCAATCTATTTGAATGTCGAACAAGTTAAGGTTCACATAAGGTATGGAGAGTGAACTTCACTTCCATAACCTCACATTAGTCACACTGAGACCGTATGCATTCACGCCATACCTAAATAAGTAATTAATGGAACACAATATGCACTGGCATAGCATCGATCCATAGATCATGTGCATGCCTTGCCATTCACATGTGATCAAATTAAATGAAATGCTATATACGTAGACACGACATCAATCCATAGGTGAATCACATCTATATCCCAACGAAATGAAAACATAAGGAAACATTTCAACCATTTGACATCGATCTACATGGATTGGTCACCATCCATATAATGAAATATTACTAGTTATCCAGCATCTATCTATTGAGATCGATCCCCATTCACTTGAATTGACATGCAGATGTAATGACAAGATCGATCATCATCTGCATTTGCATAGTATACAAGCACAACCAAAAGGTTGTATGCAATCTGACATCGAAGGCAGTCTGGCATTGATCCACAGAGATCAATCACCATCTACCTCTAGATGATCTGCAGGTATGAAGAAATATCACAAATGAACCCGCATCGATCTATAGAGATCGATCGCATCCACATTTAAACGTTATGCAGGTATGATGTGTTGAGATATTGTAACTTCAAAGAATATTATATTTGTACTTTATCATTCCGGAGATGTTTCATTCCTCCGTGAATATCTTATTGTATATCCGGAGATGTTTATTCCTCCGTCGGAATGTGGTAACTCGGGTTATTAGACTTCCCTAGTGGGGGTCAGCCCTAAATGTGTTATGTGGTTCAAAGGGTTATTAGACCACCCTAGAGGGGTCGGCCCAGTCAGTTATAATGGGGTATTTAACCTAATGGTTAAATACGAGCCTACATGTACTTGTGTAAAATACATATCAGAGTAGTGTATAAATAGAGGAGGTGTGTTCCTCATTTGATACACATTCACTCACTTGAGGATAGCGCACTTGTGGAGGAGAGGTCTGCTATTGTGGAGGAGGAGATCATGTCTCAGGGTTTCATCTTTGTATATTGCTGGTCATCTATATTGAGGAAGCTTTGCTGGGTTTTCTACCCCATGAGGGTTTCCCAGGATAAATCTCTGTCTCTTGTGTTTATGCTGTGCTTGTTGTTTCTTCAGTGATCCTGTATATGCTATTATTGTGAAATGGAATGTAATGCTGCTATTTTATGTCTTATCATATTAAATCTTAACATGGTATCAGAGCTAACCTGAAGGAAGACAAGGTATGGCACTAACGACACTTCCTTTACCTACGACAATTTGAAGGTTAGGGTTTTAAATAGAAAAAACCAGTCATCGTAGCACTTTCGCTATAAATCCGTTTTGGCGAAGTTTTCGGATCTGAAATTGTTACAGGACGAAGATTAAATCTCCAGGTACCTTGTGTCCAAAGGACAACCTCTAATTCGTTATACTTTGTGATTTATGATCTGTACAATATAGGGTTTCTGCCTCTTCCAGATCTGAGTCAAAATCAGGTGACCTTGGGAAAAAGGTCATATCTTGGGCTAGAAAGATCCAAATGAAATTTCGTAAAAAGTGACAGGTAGTACACAGTCTATACTATTTCAGAAAACGTTTTCAGAGGCCGAAGTTGAATACGTGACACGTGGCATTCCGTACAAGTTTACCCTCCTTTATTATCCCATAAACAGGTCATGTTGCGACACGTGGCATAACTCTCTCTTAGAGAGTCCAATGGAGGTCAGACCTATCGGGATGGAAATATAACAGGCCGAGCTACCTCAGGAAAGTTTTTCAGAGGTCTAAGTTCAAACAGTGACACGTGGCACTCCGTACAAGTTCGCTCTTCTGTTTTATCCCAAAACAGGTCACGTTGCGACATTTGACATAACTCTCTCTCAGAGAATCCAATTGAGGTCAGACCTGTCAGGATGGAAAGATAACAGGTCAGGATATCTCAAAAAACTTTTTCAGACCCTGTGGATTGAAAAGTTTGGAGTTACACCAGAAACAATCAGGTACATATTTCTGTCAAAACAGAATTACTTTTGAGTACCTTCATTCATGGCTTCCAGAATTTAGGGCTTTGAAGAAAGTTGGAATTTTTGTAAACGGAGACCACGGATGAATGCTACTCATCAAAATAGAAATTTAGAGACCAAGATAAGATTTTTTGGTTGGGCAGAAGGCCGGGCTTGATCAAACCCTAGTTCGGGACTTTGATCAGAAAAGTGGAAAATTAGGGCTTCTGTAAAAATGGGAATTTTTGAAATCTGTGACCATGGCTGGAAGCTCCTCAGAAAAATAGAAGCTTAGAGATTTGGATCAAACATTTTGATTGGGCAGAAGAGTGGGATTCATCAAACCCCAGTTTAGGGTCACGTCTAGTGAATCCGGAAGTTTCAAAGGCAAAATTGAGGAGTGAAACTTTGCAATTTTCAAATTCTGAATATATCAATTTGATCAGCTCATCAAGGCGCATATTTCTATCCTTTCGGAAGTTTGAAATTCAAAGTTTGAATTTTTGGGGTTTCTCTGACAAACCCATATCCAGCTCCAGGTCCAGTTCTTGCAAATCAAGTGGATAGGGTTAATCCTAGAAGAAGATGGATTGGTCACCTGCATAAGTGAAGGAGTTCCTGTTTCAGAGGGAGATGAGGCTAAGGCTTTACATAAGGAGATTACAAGCGATCTCGACAGGTATGACTCATCGAGGTATGTTTTGAGATTTGTTCATGATTAAGTTCATGGTATGTTTGTCTTCATGTTATTGCGGTTAGTACAATCTTGATTTTAGATTTGTTGTATCACCTTAACAAAATTATGAATGCATGATAGAAGATATTCATTGGTTAGGGTGTTGACACTTATGATTGTACTAATGCATTATGATGTTGTGTGAGGTTGATGTTGTCTACTAACAAGATACAGGTACATCACAAAAGACAAATCAGGATCCATGACCATGAAAACATGAAGACAAAGACTCATCCATAATCTTTGTTCTACTTACGAGGTATGTATGACTTTGTTATATTATGCTTAACCTATGAGACATGCAAGTTCTAGCTCAGGATCTCTAAATCATTGAAGAGATTGTTTAGGTATGTTGTACATAACCAAGTAGGTATACTAATCCAGGTATGTTTCCCATGAATCTTACCTTGTGTTAGGATCCCTTATATAAGTATACTTGGAATGATTGGTTATGCTTATTCATAAAGTTAGTAATCAAGGGATTATGCATATTATATCTTTTATCTTGATTGATGATATGCATGAGTAAAAGAAGACTTCCCTGAAATCTTGAAAACTAATGTTTATTAACTATAATCATGAATATACATTTTCAAGATTATTTAGTACTATAATGTTTTGATAGCATTTAGAATATACTAATGAGTGTATGTTTGTATGAGATCATGAGGATGACTCTTGAGCATGCACAGTGGTACAGAATGAATAGAAGTTCAAAAGACATACAGAAGATCAAGCGGGAGGCAGCCACACAAACATAAAAGATAAGTATTTGAGTCGTTATTTGAAATAGTAATGATATTGCCTGTAATAGGTTGTATGCATATTTGTATTCCTAGAATATATAATGCTGAGTGTAAACATTCATAGAGCATTGAACAGTATACAACTAATGTGCATATGTTTGGTAAGTTGGACAAATATTCCATTGTTGCTTGTCTAGAATGAAACCTCTTTGCTGACATGCCGAGAGCTGTGCACACTCTTGATAGTATGTTATGGTAGAGATGGAAGGCATCTAGATAGCCACTGTATGCATATAGGATATGGGAAAGTGTTGTGCCAAAGTATTGGTCAAATTAGTTGCATAACTATATAAATGATATATGTATGCATAATAGGTTACCATGTCAATATGATTTGATGATTATAAAGTATTACTAATCCTGTACTTAATTTTGATTTGTAGGAAAGATCATGATGAATGATGAACACTGAACAAGCAATGGATATTCAACAAGAAGATTTACAAATCAAACAAAATATAGAAGGCTCATGGCTAGAAGATTCTCTTAGAAAGAGGAAGAGAATCATGATGAGATGTTTGCTCCAAGTGGCTAGATAAGACCATTCTCTTAATGGTGTAATTAAAGAAGAAATGTGAATCAGGTTTTGTATGGGTTCCTAGGATCGATAATCAATTGATGAGCTTAATGATCACCATGGGTGATGTGGATCTCAACCTTTGCTACAAGGTTGAATATGATTTCTATACACAGATGACATGAATGCAAGAAGGAACTCACCACAGAGTTCGAATGATATTGAGGCTCATATCAGTAGACCCATCTAACGAGAGATGGCACAGATAGATGGTTGCATAAATAAAAATGAAAGATCTTAGTTTGATGCATTACTTCCTAGTTTTTGGAAGTATGGAAAGGCTCAAAAGGAATCTTTCTCAACCAGGGAAAGTATGATGAGAAATGTGACTTGAGGTGTTGGAATGGCCACTCTTATGGATTTCAACTTGAAGCTGTTAGGGGATAACTCATCAGAGTTAGTGGATATAACTCTGTACAGTCAAATTATTGGGTCATTGATGTATCTAACATATACTAGATTAGATATATGCTTTGTTGTGAACACCTTGAGTCAGTATCTAGTGGAAACTAGATGTGTTCACCTGATAGTTGCAAAGCATGTGATGAGGCACATAAAGGACACGATAGAATTTGATCTATGCTATCTTGAAGATCATGACTTCAGATGGTTATTCAGATTTTGATTGGGCAGGAAGTGTATCAGATAGGAAGAACACATCGAGAGGATGTTATTGTCTGGGATTAGCCATGATCTCATGGTTTAGCTGGAAGCAGTCTAGTGTGGCTCTCAGCACAAGCGGAATATATGGCTGCTTGCTCTGCTAGTTGTGAAGAAGTTTGGCTTCAGGATTGTTTGACTTAGAGATAGAACCAACTGAGATCCTATGTGATAATTAGAGTTGTATCAAGATGACATAGAATCTAGTGTTCCATGATAAGTCAAAGAACATAGGGAACTAACAAGATATGACGCAGAAAGGAACTATAAAGTTTGAATTTGTAACAGGTTACCATTGTACTAACCAAACCTTTACCTCAAGTGAAGAAGTTACCAACATACTAACCAAACCTCTGTCTCGAGTGAAATTTGAATACTTCCGAGACAAGCTTGGTGTAGTTCAAAAGGACCCTCCTCGAAAGGGGGAGTAGTATAGTCACTGATGATGAGTTTGTCTCATCGAACAACAAGGTCGATGATGAGGTAACCTGTTCTCTACACCTAGATACTTAGAAATATTTAGATTTAGGACTCTTATACTTAGAATACTTAGTTTTACTTATACATGCTTTTGACGTGAGATGTATTGATGAGAATACATGCTTTTGATGATAGATGTATTGGTGAGAATACATGCTTTTGATGATAAGATGTATTGGTAAGAATACATACTTTTGATGATACATGTATTGATTAATGTACTTGTATGGTTGAGGATACTTGTACTGGTATTGATGAGAATACATGTGAGGATTGTATCATCCTTGAACACTTGTTCTAAAGTGAGCCGTAGACAGGTGTCTCCGAGAAAGAAGAGGGATTGTATCATCCCTGGACTTCAGTTCCTGAATTGATCCGTAGACGTATGGTCTCCGAAAATGAAGTCCTTAGTGGACAGGTAGGGATTGTATCATCCCTGAACTTCGGTTCCTGAATTGATCCGTAGATGTATGGTCTCCGAAAATGAAGTCCTTAGTGGACAGGTAGGGATTGTATCATCCCTGGACATTGGTTCCCTGAATTGATCCGTAGACGTATGGTCTCCGAAAATGAAGTCCTTAGTGGACAGGTGGGGATTGGATCATCCCTAGACTTTCAGTCCTAAAGAGAGTCATAGACGTGAGGTCTCCGAGAATGAAGTCCTTAGTGGACAGTTGAGGGGATTGGATCATCCCTGGACTTTCAGTCCTAAAGAGAGCCGTAGACGGATGGTCTCCGAGAATGAAGTCCTTAGTGGACAGTTGAGGGGATTGGATCATCCCTGGACTTTCAGTCCTAAAGAGAGCCGTAGACGTGAGGTCTCCGAGAATGAAGTCCTTAGAGGACAGTTGAGGGGATTGGATCATCCCTGGACTTTCAGTCCTAAAGAGAGCCGTAGACGTATGGTCTCCGAGAAGTGGGGATTGTATCATCCCCGGACTTCGGTCCCTGAATTGATCCGTAGACGTGTGGTCTCCGAGAAGTGGGGATTGTATCATCCCCGGACTTCGGTCCCTGAATTGATCCGTAGACGTGTGGTCTCCGAGAAGTGGGGATTGTATCATCCCCGGACTTCGGTCCCTGAATTGATCCGTAGACATGTGGTCTCCGAGAAGTGGGGACTGTATCATCCCCGGACTTCGGTCCCTGAATTGATCCGTAGATGTGTGGTCTCCGAGAAGTGGGGATTGTATCATCCCCGGACTTTGGTCCCTGAATTGATCCGTAGACGTGAGGTCTCCGAGAAGTGGGGATTGTATCATCCCCGGACTTAGGTCCCTGAATTGATCCATAGACTTGAGGTCTTCGAGAAATGGGGATTGTATCATCCCCGGACTTAGGTCCCTGAATTGATCCGTAGACGTATGGTCTCCGAGAAAGTGATTTTTGATGTGGTTACTTGTATCGGTAGGATACTTGTATTGATGATGTGGTTACTTGTATCGGTAGGATACTTGTATTGATGATGTGGTTACTTGTATCTGTAGGATACTTGTATTGATGATGTGGTTACTTGTATCGGTAGGATACTTGTATTGATGATGTGGTTACTTGTATCGGTAGGATACTTGTATTGATGATGTGGATACTTGAGTCGGTAGGATACTCGTATTGTTGATATGGTCACTTGTATTGGCATGAATACTTGTACTGCTGATGATCATGTGATGACGATGCTGCTGATCGTGTGATGACGATGCTGCTGATCATGTGATGACGATGCTACTGATCATGTGATGACGATACTGATGATCGTGTGATGACGATGCTGATGATCGTGTGATGACGATGTTGCTGATCGTGTGATGACGATGTTGCTGATCATGTGATGACGATGCTGCTGATCGTGTGATGACGATGCTGCTGATCGTGTGATTACGATGCTGATGATCGTAATGTTGATGTTAATGTTCACATTGATGTACCAGTAACTGTTTGAGTTACTGATGAAGACAAATTGAAGAAAGCTTCCAATGATTTATAGATGTATCATGTATGATGTTGATGACTCCTTGCTCGTGCAGATGTTGTTATAATATCCTTCTCGTTAAGGGGGAGTGTTGAGATATTGTAACTTCAAAGAATATTATATTTGTACTTTATCATTCCGGAGATGTTTCATTCCTCCGTGAATATCTTATTGTATATCCGGAGATGTTTATTCCTCCGTCGGAATGTGGTAACTCGGGTTATTAGACTTCCCTAGTGGGGGTCGGCCCTAAATGTGTTATGTGGGTCAAAGGGTTATTAGACCACCCTAGAGGGGTTGGCCCAGTCAGTTATAATGGGGTATTTAACCTAATGGTTAAATACGAGCCTACATGTACTTGTGTAAAATACATATCAGAGTAGTGTATAAATAGAGGAGGTGTGTTCCTCATTTGATACACATTCACTCACTTGAGGATAGCGCACTTGTGGAGGAGAGGTCTGCTATTGTGGAGGAGGAGATCATGTCTCAGGGTTTCATCTTTGTATATTGCTGGTCATCTATATTGAGGAAGCTTTGCTGGGTTTTCTACCCCATGAGGGTTTCCCAGGATAAATCTCTGTCTCTTGTGTTTATGCTGTGCTTGTTGTTTCTTCAGTGATCCTGTATATGCTATTATTGTGAAATGGAATGTAATGCTGCTATTTTCTGTCTTATCATATTAAATCTTAACATGATGAAGTAATATGAATGAACCTGCATCGATCTACAGAGATCGATCGCATCCACATTTAAACATTATGCAAGTACGATGAAGTATTACAAATGAACCCACATCGATCTACAGAGATCGATTGCATCCACATTTAAACAATATGCAGGTATGATGAAGTATTACAAATGAATCTGCATCGATCTACAGAGATTGATCGCATCCACATTTAAACATTACGAAGGTATGATGAAGTAATATGAAAGAACCCGCATTGATCTACAAATATTGATCACATCCACATTTAAACAATATGCAAGTATGATGAAGTATTACAAATGAACCCGCATCAATCTACAGAGATCGATCGCATCCACATTTAAACAATATGCAGGTATGATGAACTATTACAAATGAACCCGTATCGATCTACAAAGATAGATCGCATCCACATCCAACGATACAGTGGTATGATGAGACGCTACAAGGATTCCAACATCGATCTACTGATATCGATCACCATATGCTTCAATTGATATGCAAACATAATGAATCCTTCAACATTCTGGCATTGATCTACACAGATCGATCACCACCCACTCTCAAACGAACTGCAAGGATAAGGAAATGTTACAGCTAGCCGACATTGATACATTGAGATCGATCATCATCTGATTCGGTGGATATGCAGAGACAATGACTTCATACGAGCATTCTGGAATTGATCCACATAGATCAATCACCATTCGCTATAATTGACGTGTAGAGATAATAAATTCACACAAGCATTCTGGCATTGATCCACATAGATCAATCACTATTCACTTTAATTATGCAGAGATAATAAATTCACACAAGCATTCTGGCATTGATCCACATAGATCAATCACCATTCGCTTTAATTGATATGCAGAGATAATAAATTCACACAAGCATTTTGGCATCGATCTACAGAGATCAATAACTGTCCACATTCAATGAATTTCATATATAAGAAACATTACAAACACTCTAGCATCGATCTACAGAGATCGATTTCCATCCAGATTTACAGGAGATGCAAGTAAAATGAAGCGTCGTGGCAGTCCGGCATCGATCTACAGAGATCGATTCCCATCTACATCAATTGATATGCTGAGATAAATAAATATGTACAGGCCTTCTGGCATCGATCTATAGATATCGATCGATGTCCATATTTTAACAAATGTGCAAGTATAATACAGTGTTACATCATCCCAGTTTATGGAGAAACAAGATTGCCGTCGTGGAAGGGTCCTCCAACAAGTAGAAACACTCAAACGCTCAGATCGATCGCCATCCATATTAAAACAAGATGCAAGTAAAAACAAGTGTTACAACATCCTAGTTTATGGAGAAACAAGATTTCCATCGTGGATGGGTCATCCAGTAGATAGGAACATTAAAACATATTGATACCAAAATCGTATTATCGGATTGCCGAGTCAAGAGAAATGAAACATAGTAGAAATACCATCATACATACCCCATGCATTGTCAATGGTGCCATACGCAAGACCAGAAATAAAATGGAATTATACAAGGTTATACATATACCATGGGTATATTGTGAGGTTCAAGATCACTTCTATGTCTACGAGAGTCTAATTCAAGTTCAGTTTCATAATAACATTTATAAATTTAATATAAATTATAGATTATTCCAGGCCTATACTATATATATATATATATATAACTGTTATCTCTAATAACTTGCTTTTTTCTCATATATTCAAAAACTAAATAAATGTTACCTGACTCGACGGATGCTCGAGTTGTTAATGGTGATACCGGAGTTCAAGTACTGCTCGATCCTCTTCCAAAACTTCATAATTCACTAGTGAGCACCTCAGTTGACCTCCCAACCCTATAGGGAGTACTCTTCTTCCTCCCAAACCCCCAAGCAATCGGTTCATAGAGCTCACACACAAAAACTAGAGGTCCAGAAGTGGGCTTCCCCCCCACCAAGACCTCTTTCCAAACTCACAATAGAAGAAAATCAATGTCTTACAATCATTACGGGTGTGTGGAAGAAGCTGAGGGTCACTTTAGATGCAATCCTACTTTTTCAAAACTCGTTTCTGATATATAAAAACATAACGCGTTTCTGATACTTAGCACTTGGCATGGTAAAACCTGAGCCTGACATGTCACTAGACATGTAGGATAGGTAACCATAATGCATACGCATTATAGAACTACAAAACGCATACGCGTTATGTAGTTACAAAACAAGTACGCGTTATTGAAATCTAAAATCAATTTAAAAACACAGTCTCGACCACCCACGGCGCTCTTCATGCATCAGAAACGCGAATTAGAGGTTGGATGAGGACGGTTTGTGTGCCCTGGAGTATCGGTGGAGCTCGATTTAGTTGGAGGGGAGGCAAATTCACCGTTGGATTGTCATCTAATCGGGTAATTCATTCACCCATACCATTTTTTTGTCATTTCTTAACCTAAATTACTATTTTTTTATTGTTTAAAACAACCTAGTTTTGTAATATTTATAAAATTGGGAATAACCCAATCTCTAATTAAATTCACATCTCCCTCAACCAAGATGAGTGAATAATTAAAATGAATCCCTTTTCAAAAACTCAAAAATTTCTAATCCAACCAAAAATTGAAAAAAATAGAACTCCTCCCTTTCTACAATGTATCCATCCACATGAAACCCAAATTTCCAACCCTCAAAGGCCATTTCCCATGATACTAATTAAATCATTTTCCTTGGTAATGGCCATAACAAGTTGAAATACATGCACAAGCGTAAATAGAAAAAATGGAAAAAAAATTAGTAACTTGGTTTCTCAAAATTTCATCACAATCATTTGTCCATAAACATAATCAAAATTTCATCAGAAGTGTATGTAGCTATACATTGCCTCTTAGTTAAGCACCCTTGACTAAATGCCAAAACACATTAACAAAGTGTCTCTCAGGCCTGCCCTATCCACACCCTCAATCAATTTACTCAACGCTCAGGGACCATCAATTCAACTCAAAGACTTCATATAGAAAATCACTATGTTTTTTATTTAATTTTCTGAACTTGCCATACAATGTAGAGATCGATTTTGTAGAGAGAAATTGTCTCTATTTTGAGAAGTTGACATTGTTGTTATTGTCATTCTAGTCACAATCTCTAGTTGATTATTCAACATCTTAATCATGTTGAATATTGTAACTTCTAAGAATATTATATTTGTATATTATTTATTCTGGAGATGTTCCATCCCTCCGATGTGATTATATTATGAATCCGGAGATGTTTATTCCTCTGAATTGGTTGTGGTAACTAGGGTTATTAGACCCACCATGTGGGGGTCGTCCCAGTCAGTTATAATAGGGTATTTAACCTAATGGTTAAATACGAGCCTACATGTACTTGTGTAAAATACATGTCAGTGTAGTGTATAAATAGAGGAGGTATGTTCCTCATTTGACACACTCACTCACTTGAGAGAGGCTCACTTGTGGAGGAGAGGTCTGCTATGGTGGAGGAGGAGATCATGTCTTTGGTTTGCATCTTTGTATATTGCTGGTCATCTATATTGAGGAAGCTTTACTAGGTTTTCTACCCCATGAGGGTTTCCCAGGATAAATTTGTGTCTCTTGTGTTTATGCTGTGCTTGTTGTTTCTTCAGTGATCCTGTATATGCTATTATTGTGAAATGGAATGTAATGCTACTATTTTCTGTCTTAGCATATTAAATTTTAACATGGTATCAGAGCTAAACTGAAGGAAGGCAAGGTATGGCACTTACGACACTCGCTTTACTTACGACAATTTGAAGGATAGGGTTTTATATAGCAAAAACCAGTCATCGTGGAACTTTCGCTATAAATACATTTTGGCGAAGGTTCGGGATCTGAAACCTTTACAAGTCGTAGATAACATCTCCAGGTATCTTGTGTCCAAAGGGCACCCTTAGATTCGTTGTACTTTGTAAGTTATGATCAATACAAGTTAGGGTTTCGGCCTCTTCCAGATCTCACTCAAAATCAGGTGACCTAGGAAAAAAGGTCATAACTTGGGCTAGGAAGCTCCAAATGAAATTTTGTAAAAAGTGACAGGTATTACACAGACTGTACTATCTCAGAAAACTTTTTCAGAGGCCGAAGCTGAACAAGTGACACGTGGAATTCCGTACAAGTTCAATCTCCTGTTTTATCCCATAAACAGGTCACGTTGCGACACTTGGAATAACACTCTCTCAGAGAGTGCAATTGAGATCAGACCTGTCTAGATGGAAAGATAACAAGGCGAGCTATCTCAGGAAACGTTTTTAGAGGCCGAAGTTCAAACAGTGACATGTGGCACGCCATACAAGTTCGATCTCCTGTATTATCCCAAAACAGGTCACGTTACGACATTTGGCATAACTCTCTCTCATAAAATCCAATTGAGGTCAGACCTATCAGGATGGAAAGATGACAGGTCAGGCTATTGCAGAAAAAATTTTCAGACCCTGTGGAGCGAAAATTTCAGAGTTATAGCAGAAACAATCAGGTACATATTTCTGTCAAAACAGAATTATTTTTGGAGCACCTTTATTCATGGCTTCCGGAATTTAGGGTTTCGGAGAAAGTTAGAATTTTTGGAATCGAAATCCATGGCTGAATGCTACTCAGGAAAATTGAAATTTAGAGACCAAGATCGAATTTTTTGGTTGGGTAGAATACCGGGCTTGATCAAACCCTAGCTCGGGATTTTGATCGGAAAGATGGAAAATTAGGGCTTCAGCAAAAGTTGGAATTTTTGAAGTCTGTAACCACGGCTGGAAGCGCCTCAGAAAAATAAGAGTTTAGAGCCTTGGATCAAACCTTTTGATTGAGCAAAAGGGTGGGCTTCATCAAACCCTAGTTCGGGATCCTTTCCAGAAGATCCAAAAGTTTCAAAGGCAATTTTGAGGGGTCAAATTTTGGAATTGAAGTATGCTAGTTTGATCAGCTCAGCAAGACACATCCTTCCATTCATTCGAAAGTGTGAAAGTCAAAGATTGAATTTTTAGGGTTTCTCTAGCAAACCCTAATCAAGCTCCAAATCAAGTTTCAGGGGGAGTTGAGGCTAAGGCCTTACATAAGAAGACTACAAGAAGTCTCGACAGGTATGACTTAAGGAGGTTCAGGTATGTCTTGAAATCTGATTCTTGATTAAGTTCATGATGTGTTTGTCTTCATATTATTTATTAGTACAATCTTGATTAATGTTAGAATTGTCTTATCACCCTAGTAATAGTATGAATGCATGTTAATGATCGAAGACATTCATTGATTAGGGCTATATGATTGTACTAATGCATTATGGTGTTGTGTGAGGTTGATGTTGTCTTCTAACAAGATACAGGTACATCACAAAAGACAAATCAAGTTCCATGACCATGACAACATGAAGACAAAGACTCACGAGGTATGTATGACTTTGTTAAATTATGTTTAACCTATGAGACATGCAGGTTCTAGCTCAGGATCTCTAAATCATTGAAGAGATTGTTTAGGTATGTTGTACATAACTAAGCAGGTATACTAATCCAAGTATGTTTTCCTATGTCATGTTAGAATCTTACCTTGTGTTAGGATCCCTTATGTAAGTATACTTGGTATGATTGGTTAGTAATCAAGGGTTTATGCATATTATGTTTCTTATCTTGGTTGATGATTTAACTAACTAGATCAAACAAGAATATGCATGAGTAAAAGAAGACTTCCTTGAAACCCTGAATACTAATGATCATGACTGTACATATTCAAGATTATTTAGAATTAGAATGTTTTTGATAATATTGAGAATATACTAATGAATGTATGTTTGTGTATGAGATCATGAGGATGACACTAGTGTACACTTGAGCATGCACAGTGGTACAGAATGAATAGAAGTTCAGAAGACATACAGAAGATCAAGCGGGAGGCAACCACACAAACATAAAAGATAAGTATTTGAGTTGTTATTAGAAATAGTAAATGATATCTGTATGCATAATAGGTTATCATGATTTGATGATTATGAAGCATTACTAATCATGTACTTAATTTTGATTTGTAGGAAAGATCATGATGAATGATGAACTTTGAACAAGCGATGGATGTTCAACAAAAGATTTACAAATCAAACACACTATAGAAAGCTTGTGGTTAAGAGATTCTCTTAGAAAGAGGAAGAGAATCATGATGAGATGTTTTTCTCCAAGGGACTAGATAAGACCATTCTCTTAATGATGTAATTAAAGAAGAAGTGTGAATTAGGTTCTGTATGGGTACCCAGGATCGGTAGTCAATTGATGAGCTTAATGATCATCATGGGTGATGTGGATCTCAACCTTTGCTACAAGGTTGAATATGGCTTCTATACACATATTACATGGATGCAAGAAGGAACTCACCACAGAGTTCGAATGATTTTGAGGCTCATATTAGTAGACCCATCTGACGAGAGATGGCACAGATAGATATGCAGAAGATCATTCAATGCAGAGTGTGAATAATGGACAATTGACAGCTTCATGACAAAGCTTGGGCTTTACCAGAAGTAAAGTTGTTCCTAACCTTTACCTTAAGGTTGTAGATGATGAACCTATCATACCATTATTGTATGACGATGATCTCTTTCTGATAAGGAATGAGAAACAGGTCATGAAAATGGCTGCAAAAATGAAAATGAAAGATCTTGGATTAATGCACTACTTCTTAGGTCTAGAAGTATGGCAAGATCCAAAAGGAATCTTTTAAATCAAGGTAAGTATGCTGTGAAGTTTCTAAAAAGATTTGATATGTTGGAGTATAAAGCCATGGCCACTCCCATGGACTCCAACTTGAAGTTATTAGTTAATAACTCATCGTATTTAGTGGACCTGACCCTATATAGACAAATCATTGGGTCATTGATGTATTTAACAAATTCTAGGCCAGATATATGCTTTGTTGTAAATACCCTAAGTCAGTATTTAGTAGAACCTAGAAAGGTTCACTTAATAGCTATAAAGCATGTAGTGAGGTACCTAAAAGGTACTTTAGATTTTTGGTCTATATTATCTTGGAGGTCATGAACTCCGTTTACATGGTTACTCAGATTCTGATTGGGCAGGAAGTGTCTCAGACAGAAAGAGTACATTCAGGTGGATGTTATAGTCTTGAATCTGCCATGATCTCATGGTTCAGCAAGAAACGATCTAGTGTGGCTCTCAGTACTGCTGAAGCAGAATATATGGCTGTCTGCTCTGCCAGCTGTGAAGCAGTGTGGCTTCAGAAGCTATTATATGAAGTGTTTGAATTAGAAATGGATCCCACTATGATTATGTGTGACAATCAAGCTGCATTAAGATGACTGAAAATCCTGTGTTCCACGATAAGTCAAAACACATAGAGATACGATACTTCTATATACGAGATATGGTGAAAAGAGGAGCTATCAAGCTCGTATATATAAGCACTGAGGATCAGATTGTTGATATATTGATTAAACCTCTGTCTCGAGTGAAGTTTGAATACTTTCGAGACAAGCTTGGTATAGTTCAAAAGAACTCTCCTCGAAAGGGGGAGTAGCATAGTATCTAATAACAAGTCTGTCTCATCAATGATGAGGTTACCTTTTACTGCACTTAGTTACTTAGAATTATTTTTTTAGGACCCTTATATTTTTACTTTAGATGATAGATGTATTAGTGAGAATACATGATTTTGATGATAGATGTATACATGCTTTTGATGATAGATGTATTAGTGAGAATACATGCTTTTGATGATAGATGTATACATGCCTTTAATGATATATGTATTTGATGCTATTGATGAGGATACATGTTTTGATATACATATTTCGTTGATACATGTTTTGATATACATGTTTTGTTGATACATGTTTTGATATACATGTTTTGTTGATGAGGATACATGTTTTAATATACATGTTTTGTTGATGAGGATACATGTTTTGATATACATGTTTTGATGATGAGGATACATGATGTCTTGATGTAATTGTATGGATGAAGATACTTGTACCCATGATTGACACTTGAGGGGATTGGATCATCCCTAGACTTCAGTCCTAAAGAGAGCCGTAGACGTATGTCTTTGAGAATGAAGTCCTTGGTGGACTTGAGGGGATTGGATCATCCCTAGACTTCAGTCCTAAAGAGAGCCGTAGACGTATGTCTTCGAGAATGAAGTCCTTGGTGGACTTGAGGGGATTGGATCATCCCTGGACTTCAGTCCTAAAGAGAGCCGTAGACGTATGTCTTCGAGAATGAAGTCCTTGGTGGACTTGAGGGGATTGGATCGTCCTCGGACTTTAGTCCTTTGAATTGAGTCGTAGACATGATGTCTCCGAGAACTAAATCCTGAATTAACAGGTAAGGGGATTGGATTGTCCTCGGACTATGGTCCTTTGAATTGAGACGTAGACATGAGGTCTCCTAGAATTGAATTATATGACTGGATCGTCCCTGAACTTCAGTTCAAAAGGTACATGATAGGACTGGATCATCCCTGAACTTCGGTTCAAAAGGTACATGATAGGACTGGATTGTCCCTGGACTTCGGTTCAAAAGGTACATGATAGGACTGGATCGTCCCTGGACTTCGGTTCAAAAGGTACATGATAGGACTGGATCGTCCCTGGACTTCGGTTCAAAAGGTACATGATAGGACTGGATCATCCCTGGACTTCGGTTCAAAAGGTACATGATAGGACTGGATCGTCCCTGGACTTCGGTTCAAAAGGTACATGATAGGACTGGATCGTATCTGGACCTCGGTTCAAAATGTACATGACAAATCATAGAATTGTTCTAGGTTACATCCAGCATGAAACAGGGCTGGCTCTGTAGATGTGATACATCCAGCATGAAACAGGGCTGGCTCTGTAGATGTGATACATCCAGCATGAAACAGGGATGGCTCTGTAGATGTGATATATCCAGCATGAAACAGGGCTGGCTCTGTAGATGTGATACATCCAGCATGAAACAGGGTTGGCTCTGTAGATATGATACATCCAGCATGAAACAGGGCTGGCTCTGTAGATGTGATACATCCAGTATGAAACAGGGTTGGCTCTGTAGACGTGACACATCCAGTATGAAAGAGGACTGTCTCTGTGGCGATAAATCCTAGATATGATCTAGGTCACATCCAGTATGAAAAACGACTGGCACTGTGGTTGGGATTAGATCGTCCCTAGACATGAGACTTGTCTTAAAGAGATAAGGATTGATCATCCTGGAACTTGATCTGGATTGTATCATCCATGGACCTATGTCCTAAAGAGAGCAGGATTGATCATCCTGTAATATGATCGTGTGATGACGATGCTGATGATCGATACTAATGATCGTGTGATGACGATGCTGATCGTGTGATGGCGATGCCGATGATCATGTGATGACGATGCTGATGATCGTGTGATGACGATGATGATGATCGTGTGATGATGATGCTGATCGTGTGATGTTGATGCTGATGATCGTGTGATGACGATGCTGATGATCGTGTGATGACGATGCTGATGATCGAGTGATGTTGATGTTCCAGTAACTAGTTGAGTTACTGATGATGATGAACTGAAGAAAGCTCCGATGATATATAGATGTATCATGTATGATACATATGACTCGTTGCTCCTGCGGATGTTGTTATAATATCCTTCTCGTTAAGGGGGAGTGTTGAATATTGTAACTTCTAAGAATATTATATTTGTATATTATTTATTCCGGAGATGTTCCATCCCTCCGATGTGATTATACTATGAATCCGGAGATGTTTATTCCTCCGAATTGGTTGTGGTAACTAGGGTTATTAGACCCACCATGTGGGGGTCGGCCCAGTCAGTTATAATAGGGTATTTAACCTAATGGTTAGATACGATCCTACATGTACTTGTGTAAAATACATGTCAGTGTAGTGTATAAATAGAGGAGGTATGTTCCTCATTTGACACACTCACTCACTTGAGAGAGGCGCACTTGTGGAGGAGAGGTCTGCTATGGTGGAGGAGGAGATCATGTATTTGGTTTGCATCTTTGTATATTGCTGGTCATCTATATTGAGGAAGCTTTACTGGGTTTTCTACCCCATGAGGGTTTCCCAGGATAAATTTGTGTCTCTTGTGTTTATGCTGTGCTTGTTGTTTCTTCAGTGATCCTGTATATGCTATTATTGTGAAATGGAATGTAATGCTGCTATTTTCTGTCTTAGCATATTAAATTTTAACAAATCATTGATAGTCATCTCAAGTACATATGTAATCATATTGGCAAGACAAACTCATACATATCCATTTCATTCCATGCCACTTTGTCCTCCCCTCCAACCACAAGTCGTAATATGTTGAAATCAATAAATTTAATGTTAGCTTGTGAATTTGATGGAAATATTGTTTTCTGCAAGGGATGTAAAGGTCAAAACATGTCAAAATAACAGTCCTAAATTCTAAGAAGTTTAAACCCAAGTTTGCATGGAAAAGTCACCAATGAGGGTTAAGAAGTGCCTTAACTTCTAGAAAGAAGTTGAACGAAACTTACTTTTTAATTGTTAAATGTTTAATTTTAAGCTTTAAATGTATGTAAGTGAATGTCATGAAATTGCTTACTTGAGTTTGATTTAATACATTTTCAATTTTGAAGAGATGTCATTATATACCATGTATATGTTTCTAATGATTTTTGTATTGATGTTTTTATTGCAGTTGCGGTTATGGACACAAATGCCAAGATACTGATTGAGCTTGCCCACTTGAGGGGCATTAGTGCAGCTTTTAGTGGTGGTGACAGGATTCTTCGTCGCTTGCATCAACCTTGGATGCAATTGTTGACACCATTTCATAGTCTAGCAATGTACTATATGATATTACATCATATAGAGAAAGAAAAAGACAACAATATGTTGATGGCTAGACTACAATGCAATAAAAAAGTTGAAAATATCCAAAGAGCTCATATTTTCATTGTTTAGGGACCCTCGGACGGGGGAAATCCCAAATGCAAACAGGCCTCATATCTCCATTGAGTGGTACACGTTTCAACCATTTGCTGATAACTGGATGGATAGATGTTACATGGTTTTTGATATGCCACAACATAACAACAGGGAAATTCCCTTGTATTTCCTTTGAAAGATGTATGTAGAGTTCGTGTTACATAAACACGTAAACTATTTTGACATCTTGCAGTTTCAGGGGATCGGTGGGGGGATGCCCCAAAACTGACCCAATGCAAGGCTTCGAGACCAGGATCGCCCTATCCATGCACCTCGCAGGCAGTTTCCTGGCCCAGATGTCCCACCTGCACATCGTATTATTCCATAGACACGTGATGCATTTTTGAGTTTGGCACGGGCGGTTGTTCGCCATGGCACTATGGTTCAGCATATGGGTGAGGGAGGGACATCTGTCCCTGGTGTGGTACATACACCAGCTCGTCACCATGCAGGACCATCGACACATCCCCATCCTAGTACTGATCATCATGAGTGCACATCATGTGGTCGTACCTGCTATGGTCTTGCCTCAGATGTTGCCTTTAGTGGGTTTTTGAGAGAGGTATGTAGATGGTTAATTGCAATAAATTCTTCATTTATTTTCGTCTTTGTACACATATATATAGTTTGAGCTAATATATTAATTTTGTGAACTTGCAGTTGATGTTTTATGCCAGTAGCGACGCCCCAGAGTCAGATGCTCCAGACTCTATAGGGGGGCATGATGCTACCCATTTGGCAGACCCATCTTATATAGCACCTATTGTCGTATCTCACACCGAGGTAAACATTTTAAAATTTCAGTTTTTTAATACTTGTTAATTTGTTAATTTCCACATACTTTACATTTTAGTTCACTAATGCTATCTACGGTCTAATATTTACAATTATTAAACTTGTAGATGGCAGATCCTTCACTGGGGCAAGGTAATGTGGAGGTAGCAACCATGGTCATACCATCCCATGAAACATCTGGGCTCCAGGTAAACAATTAAAAATGACATTTTTTAAATACTTGTTTGTTTGTTGAATCATGCATGTCTAACTACATGTACACTTGCTGACTGTAGGCACCATCCGAGACATCTGGACCATTTCCTGGATTTGTATCTCTCGCTAGGCCATTTGTGAACAAGGGTCATGTGTATGTGAGGCGTTCTACTCTTAGAAATACTCTATCTTCCCATGACCATGGGCTTACTCATACCATGGTAATGTATATCCTTCGATGATATTTGTTGTTTAACTTGAAATATAGTGCATAAATCATTTTTGTTAATGTTTGAATTGCATGTTTACTGCATCAGGAACCCGAGTTGTCTACTCAAAACCTCGCATCAATGGTTGATGCAGCAATCAGTGCCGCATCTGCAATGGCAACTGATCACACACAAGTATGTAACTATTTCAACATTATCTTTACATAGTTTATTATTGTTGTCTATTGTTTATTCATGCATTTCTAACTATTTCAACATTTTTTCATTGTAGCCACCACCAGCAGGAGCAGTTCCTGGCCACCACGGGGGGTTCACACAGTGAAATTGTTACATAGCACGATCATTCGCATGATATTAAAGAATATCCCTAATTTCACTAAATATTGGACAATTCATCCTGAAATTGTATTGTTGAACCCCCCTCCCAATATTCCTTTCCAATTAAGAAAACCCCTAGTTTCACGAGATATTGTAGGTATCCATTTTTATCAACCCATTTTTAACACCCCCTTTATATAATATTATCAAGTTGCAACAAACAGGAGCCCTAACACATCTTGTTTTTTATAACTAGGGGATTCAACAACTGGATATTGGGTTGGTACTCACGTGACACGGGGTCCAGGGATCCAATCACGCTACCATTATACCCCTAGGTGCCCCACAACCGCCCGTAAGCATGGGACACAGGTAATCCTGGGTGTGATTTGAACTCGTGACCTCTATTTACAACATGTGACTTCATATCAAGCGAATCACCAATGAGCCACACCAGTGTGGGACCCTAACACATCTTGTTATAAGAAAAAAATATGTTAAATAAAATAATAGTATAATGTTAATAGTGATCCCACTAGGATTGCAGGGGCAATTGATCAATTTGTAGCGTTGGATAGTGGAAGACCCAACGAAATAGTACTGGGGAAGACAAAATGCGTAAAAGGAAACCTAGTCAAGAGATCAACATAACAAAGAGTGTAAAACAATGATAGTCCAATACAGTTAGTAAAATGCTTAGAAAATATGATAATTGCAGATGTTTCGCACCACAACCTGCCAATCTACCATTTATATATGTAAATACAAATATAGCCATAGAGAGCTCATGTTTTCTATAAGCTTATTAAATTAAATTCCATAAAATTGCAAAATTGAAACCCTTTCGTAGATGGACTCCCCTACCTTCCTATCAAAACAAACATCATTGATGTTTGAACCCAAATGAACAAGAAAAATTCCTTTTACTTTTCAATAACACCACATGATCATGTGCATAACTTAGATTTGGGTCATTCACAAGATCAAATGAATTGCCTCCGCTTCGTCTACATTTATTCTTGCAATCAAGGGATTTAACAACATTTAGTTACCTTTTCTTGGGTTATATATAGTTTTTTTAATATTTACAAGAGAGGAAAAAATCTCCATTATTAGGTTTCAAGCATACAATAGTTATAAATATGCACAAATGGTGAAACTTATATGATACCATTTCATGGTAACGATAACACATAGGGTATGTAAATAAGGATTTATATTTTCACCTATGTTCATGTCAGTTCCAATACAATAGTAAGATGGATACATTGCATATAAGAATTGAAATTAAAATTATGAATGTGCCAAATATAACTCAATCTAACAATTGTTCCTAATTCGCAATGTGAAAATATTAAAGAAGAATACAAAAAGTTGAAAGATATAATTAGTTAAGAAACATTGATCTAACTTTTATTGGTTCCAATGTGCTGAGAAAGATTGATCTCACTTTTCTTGGTTTTCATGGAGCAAGGTTTAATTGAATCTCAATGCCCACTAAAATCCCCACCTAAAAAATGAAGAGTTAAATCTTTTACTTGAATGCCTACAAAAAATAAAATAGAATTGTTCAAGTTTGTAACCCCCGATTAGCTACATCTCTTAACTTAAAGATGAAAAACAATATATCACCAATTCAAACCAAGCCTAAATAAGCTATTAAATGAATATTTCTCAAGGCCAATAATCCAAAAAGACTTCCATCGATATTATCATTGGTACACTATATCATATTTATGCAAAGCTTAGGATCATAAGCAATATCAAATAAAAATGGATGGTCCTTAAGTTTTAGGTGGTATGATCCCATTATTTAGAGGTATGAATCCATCCCACGATTTGAAGTTTATTCCTCAGCACACCCAATTAAAATAACCCCCAATATTTATATTATTATGTTAAATTAAAAAAAAAACCCTTGACCCCTTAATACGAGGAAATATATTTTTTAGATTTTTAAGAGTATTCAAACCCCCAATATGAATGGACGTGAAATGATATTGCCTCACTAGTGAACCCCCTGTGCTGGCCACCTTGGTTCGACCATCCTGGATGTTCAACCAACGACTCCATCTACTACACAAGCAACGCAATATCCTTTGTCAGTTGAGGTGAGATGTCCTTCAGTGACCAAGTGTTTCATGCACTTTCCATGCACCAGTTGATAATTGTTGAGCTAATGTATTAGTGTACATAGTTGGTTGAATTTAACAATTGATATTTAATTTGCACGATCCAGAGATGCACACTAATCCTAGAGATGTGCCTAGAGGATCAACGTCGGGAAAGAACAAGAGGAAGCTTGAGTTTTGATGTGTCTTATGGGATATATGTACATTTGGATACATGTACATGTGGCTTTGATAGTTTTGGATAGTTTTGGACACATGTGCTTTTGGATATATATTTGATACATTCACTTTTGGAGACATGTACATTGACTTCATTGTGCATGTACTTTTGGAGACATGTACATTGACTTCATTGGATACATGTAGTTTTGGATACTTTTGGATATATATGTACTTTTGGAGACATGCACTTTTGGATACTTTTGGATATACATGTACTTTTGGAGACATGCACATTGACATTTCACTTATAAATGAATGATACATTTCACTTTGTATTTGTTCTTCGGTTTCCACGTGTTCTTGTGTCAATCTAATGTGTTAATTTGTGTGGATTATCTATTACTCATGAATGCACTATGTCAAAAGAACAAACTATTATATTTAAAGGTTTCAACGAACTCACTACATGCGTGCACTAATTGGTATCTAATTAAAATTTGTGATATTGGATGATCATTACAAGTTATGTCAAAGTTCTTACTCGTGTAATTTAATAAAACTAAGTGCAATACAATGTTTTTCAAGGTTTCAACGAACTCACTCATGCACACTAATTGGATAGGTGCAATTAAAATTTGTGAGTTTGGATGATTAAATTACAAGTTAAGTCAATGTTCAAGTCTAATTTAATAAAACTAAGTGCAATACATGCTACACATTTCATCAAAGCCCAATATTTGATTGTACAATTAGATTCAACACTACATATGAGTAACTACATACAAGTGCTCAAAGCAACATTGGTGAAAGGAACAAATGTTACCTTAGGATTTGAGAAATAAAGTGCCTTCTAATGTTGGTTGGGAAGGATATGCTTGGATATCCTTATGGCTTGGAGGTCATCTTCATGTAGATAAGTACTCTTGTTGTCATGTGTCATTAAGGTTTTTTCATGTGGTAAAACCATTTAGGGTTAGGGTTTGTTCATGGTTTCATTGTACTTGATTTCTAAACATATTATTATTCTAAGAAAGGTTGCTAGGTTTTCTTCCCTGTGAGGGTTTCCCGAGATAAAATGTTGTGTCTCCTGTCCCTGAACAACATTTTCATGCAACTTGCAACTCAACATAGCCTAGAAATCAGACGTCGAAACGATGAACCGTCGACTCCGTTGGTCTCCTGGCGTGCGATTACCTATAGGGGGCCCTCTCCCTCGTCTCCCCATGGCCCAGTGGCTTCATTATGCATTCATTTCATAAACTAGGGTTTTGGTCAGTTTCATTGCATGCAATTTCGCATTGTTGGGTCAACTTTGCAAAACCCTCCCCCGAGCCAATGTTGGAAGTGTTCACACGTCGGAATTGCCCACACACACTCGCAGGAGCCAACGACACGCAATCTTGCTGCTTCGTTTGCTTTTTGGCTCCTGGGCGGAAATTCACCAAGTGTCCCTGAACGACATTTTCATGCGACTTGCAACTCGACATAACTCAGAAACCAGACGTCAGACCGACGAACCATCGACTCCATTGGTCTCCTAGCATGTGATTACCTCTATGGGGCCCTCTCCCTTGTCTCCCCATGGCCCAGTGGCTTCATTGTGCATTCATTTCGTAAACTAGGGTTTTGCTTAGTTTCATTGCATGTAATCTCGCATTTGTGGGTCAACTCTGTAAAACCCTCCCCCAAGCCAGTGTTGGCAGTGTTCCCACATCGGCATCGCCCACACACACCCGCAGGAGCCAATGACACGCAATCTTGTTGCTTCGTTTGCTTTTTGGCTCCCGGGCGGAAATTCACCAAGTGTCCCTGAACGACATTTTCATGCGAATTGCAACTTGACATAACTTGGAAACCGGATGTCAGATTGATGAACCATCGAATCCGTTGGTCTCCTGGCGTGTGATTGCCTCTAGGGGCCCTCTCCCTCATCTCCCCATGTCCCAGTGGCTTCATTGTACATTCATTTCGTAAACTAGGGTTTTGCTCAGTTTCATTGCATGCAATCTCGCATTGGTGGGTCAACTCTGCAAAACCCTCCCCTGAGCCAGTGTTGGCAGTGTTCCCATGTTGGCATTGCCCACACACACTTGCAAGAGCCAACAGCACGCAATCTTCCTGCTCCGTTTTCTTTTTGGCTCCCGGACAGAAATTCACCAAGTGTCCCTGGACGACATTTTCATACGACTTGCAACTCGACATAGCTCGGAAACCGGAGGTCGGATTGATGAACCGTCGACTCCGTTGGTCTCCTGGCGTGCGATTACCTCTAGGGGGCCCTCTCCCTCGTCTCCCCATGGCCCAATGGCTTCATTGTGCATTCATTTCGTAAACTAGGGTTTTGCTCAGTTTCATTGCATGCAATCTCGCATTGGTGGGTCAACTCTGCAAAACCCTCCCCCGATCCAGTGTTGGCAGTGTTCCCACGTCGGCATTGCCCACACACACTTGCAGGAGACAACAGCACACAATCTTGCTGCTCCGTTTGCTTTTTGGCTCGCAGACGGAAATTCACCAAGTGTCCCTGAACGACATTTTCATGTGACTTGCAACTCGACATAACTTGAAAACCGGAGGTCGGATCAACAAATCGTCGACTCCGTTGGTCTTCTGGCGTGCGATTACCTCTAGGGGGCCCTCTCCCTCATCTCCCCATGGCCCAGTGGATTCATTGTGCATTCATTTTGTAAACTAGGGTTTTGCTCAGTTTCATTGCATGCAATTTCGCATTGGTGGGTCAACTCTGCAAAAGCCTCCCCCGAGCCATGTTGGAATTGTTCCCACATCGGCATTTCCCACACACACCTGCAGGAGCCAACGACACGCAATCTTGCTTCTTCGTTTGCTTTTTGGCTCCCAGGCGAAAATTCACCAAGTGTCCCTGAACGACATTTTCATGTGACTTGCAACTCGACATAACTCCGAAACCGGACGTCAGACCGACGAACTGTCGACTTCGTTGGTATCCTAGCGTGCAATTACCTCTAGGGGGCTCTCTCCCTCATCTCTGCATGGCCCAGTGGCTTCATTGTGCATTCATTTCGTAAACTAGGGTTTTGCTCAGTTTCATTGCATGCAATCTCGCATTGGTGGGTGAACTCTGCAAAACCCTCCCCCGAGCCAATGTTGGCAGTGTTCCCACGTCGGCATTGCCCACACACACCCACAAGAGCCAACGGCACGCAATCTTGCTACTCTGTTTGCTTTTTGGATCGCAAACGGAAATTCACCAAGTGTCCCTGAACGACATTTTCATGCGACTTGCAGCCCGACTAGAATGCCTTCCAATATACTATGTATAAAAGCATCTAGCATCTTTCGATTTTTTTTCAAATATTGGATCCACTATAGCAGAAGAAATGCATTCTCCTTTGTCAAAGCATGGGAAACACCAGAAATATTGTCATTTGAAGGAAATAGATCTGGAGTATCTACTACATCAAGGTGTCTTCGAAAGAATGAAACTAAATCATTAACTGAATACATCAAAGCTCTTGCACAAGATGGTAGTGTAAGGTGACCTTCAGAAAGGGTTGAAAAACCCATGGTAGTCCAGGGATTCCTTCCCATTAACTTGGCCCAATTACTCGTGGATGTAGGATGGAGAAACTTTAGAGAGCCTCATACCCTAATGATTTTCCCACCTTCATCTCCTAGGGGAATATTCTTGCAAAGACTGGTAAGCTCTTCGGACCAGACGTAGTTTACATACCAACAGGTGTCCCTGAAGGCCTTTTGGATGCGAGATGGATGAGCCATAGAATGAAGACCGTAGCTCGGATCGACGAACCGTCAACTCCGTTGGATTCAGGACATCTGGATAATGCTAGGGGTGCCCCTCGCCTCCGGTCTAGTGGCCCAGGTGCCACCTTGTAGGTCCATCTTGGAAAATAGGGTTTTGCTCAGTGTGGGAGTGTGCAATTTTTGCACACGAGGGTCAACTTTGGAAAATCATCCACCGGGCGGGTATGGCTAGTGTTCCCAACCTGAACCTTCCTAGACACACCTATAGGAGTCCTCAAAACCCGGTTTTGTTGCACGGTTAAAGTTCTATGCCCTCGGCAGGTATCCAGCAGGTGTCCCTGAAGGCCTTTTGGATGCGAGATGGAACGAGCCATAGAATGTCGACCGTGGCTCGGATCGTTGAACCGTCAACTCTGTTGGATTCAAGACACCTGGATAGTGCTAGGGGTGCCCCTCGCCTCTGGTTTGGTGGCCCAGGTGTCACCTTGCAGGTCCATCTTGAAAACTAGTGTTTTGCTCAGTGTAGGAGTGTGCAATTTTTGCACACGGGGGTCAACTTTGGAAAATCATCCACTGGGCGGGTATGGCTAGTGTTCCCTGCCTGAAATTGCCTAGACACACCTGTAGGACTCCCCGGAACCCAATTTTGTTGCACAGTTGGAGTTCTATGCCCCCGGCAGGTATCCAGCAGGTGTCCCTGAAGGCCTTTTGGATGTGAGACGGAATGAGCCATAGAATGACGACCGTGGCTCGGATCAATGAACTGTTGACTTTGTTGGATTCAGGATGTCTGGATAGTGTTAGGAGTGCCTCTCGCCTCTGGTCTGATGGCCCAGGTGCCACCTTGCAGGTCCATCTTGGAAACTAGGGTTTTGCTAAGTGTGGGAGTGTGCAATTTTTGCACACGGGGGTCAACTTTGGAAAATCATTCACCGGGAGGGTATGGCTAGTGTTCCCAGCCCGAACCTACCTAGACACACATGCAGGACTCCACAAAACCCGATTTTGTTGCACGGTTGGAGTTTTATGCCCCCGGTAGGTATCCAATAGGTGTTCCTGAAGGCTTTTTGGATGCGAGATGGAACGAGCCATAGAATGACCACCGTGGCTCAGATCGATGAACCGTCGAATCTATTGGATTCAGGATGTCCAAATAGTGCTAGGGGTGCCCCTCGCCTCTAGTCCGGTGGCCCAGGTGCCACCTTACAAGTCCATCTTGGAAAATAGGGTTTTGCTCAGTGTCGGAGTGTGCAATTTTTCCACACGGGGTCAACTTTGGAAAATCATCCACCGGGTGGGTATGGCTAGTGTTCCCAGCCCGAACCTGCCTAGACATACCTGCAAGACTCTCTGGAACCCGGTTTTGTTGCACGGTTGGAGTTCTATGCCCCTGGCAGGTATCCAGCAAGTGTCCCTGAAGGCCATTTGGATGCAAAACAGAATGAGCCATAGAATGACGACCGTGGCTCCGATCGATGAACCGTCGACTCCATTGGATTCAGAACGTCCGGATAGTGTATTTTTTAATATAGCGAGCATGAATTGAATTAATTTTGTTGGGTGAATCCAATAACCAACATGATGAACATAATATAATTTTAGGGTTTACTGATCATATGTAAAAAATGGCATATTCATAAACTTGACATACAAGAGAACTTTTGGCATATTTATAAACAACGTAAACGTAAATTTGGCATATCAAGAACACAAAATTGACATATTCATATGAAACATACATGTGAAAATTGAGCATATATCAATATTCAATTACAAATAGTATAAATAGTATTGTATTAAAACTATGTAACATACCTCATCATGCTAGATCCCACCTATTATCATACAACCAAGCCCTCTGGATCATCTCTTATACTGATGGTCTCCATTAGTCTCTCGTGCTCTGTATTATGTAAGAAGTAGCGTACCTTCGATGTATTTCGGCTAGGCATTGTTCGTACCTAGAGGTTTGTGCCAATGATTAAGTTGGTAAAGTGATACACACTTGCACCTGGTTTGTAATCCCTGTAAACATATCCACCCTTCTTTCTTGCATTGCTGTCCCGTGTCAAGTATTCACCTTTAACAACCATAGACCCAATTGGGAAGTGGGTTTTTTCATCGTCAGTCATGGACATAATGAGGGTTTGCTTTCCATCTATGCAGCGTGCCAACCAGTAATCACCACCCCATTCACTATCTTTTGAGGAAACAACTGCATATATGTGCCCTGCATAATATGATTGTAGGTATATGATCAAAATATTTTTCATGCAATACAAGGTCATTAATGTGCATTTGAAGACTACGTAAATAAACAAAAATGTGTTAAGGAAATGCATCATACCAAGTTGTACAAGGTCCGAGACATGATCAAAATATTTAGAAATAGATGATTGGTCTTCTTCCAATGGAGTTAACTCAACAATTGCACGCTGATCAAGTGGAAGTGATATGCGATCCCATCCATCAACCCAATCCAATGATTCACACCCATCCCAGTCACCATCACAACAAGGCGAGCAAAAACAAGTGAGTTTTCTGATCCAAATTTCAAATACTGGGTTATCAGAGCTTCGAACCGAATGACAGCCATGAGTCCCAGGCACAGTCTTGCATTCCCATGCATGTGAACGATCTATGTCTACCACCTCCCAAAAAAATCTCTCCACATGTCTCTTTCTTGTGGATTCTACTCGCATAGTTGATTCCTCTCCCATTACTGACGTTCACCACTTGACTGTAGATTGAGCATTTAGAATAGTAGATTCTGTAGATACTTTCAATTCCTCTCTTTGTAGGGTTGTTTTGACACATGCTTCGGCTCCATCATGCTCTCCTTTACCATGCCCAGTCTCAAAATAGTTCCACATATGTGGCACTTTGTATTTTTTATGCAATGAACACGACCACTGAAATATGCATGCATTTTTTAACTGACCAACACACCCATCAGACCAAATCCAATGTCGATCCATCTGTATGTTCCTTCCCTTCAAGTGATCATAGAACATGATGAAGCAATGATGTACATAGTGGAAGTTGTGGCACCTATCATCACTTATATAGAAGTGATATTCCTTCAGAATTTCTCTTTGCTCTTCAGTGCTATTTGGGCCATGCCTATATGTGATATGGACCATCAAGGAAACCTGCTCAGAGTGATAATATTGACTTTGGATCTCATTTTGAGGTTGCAGAGTGTAGTTCTCAGCAAAATCAACAATTGAAAGTATAGTACCAAGGGGAAATGTATCTCTGCATATTCTAAACTTCTCATCCTGGCATCGTGCCACGTGGACATGCTGAAAATATTGATGTGTCTTTTCAATAAATTCCTTGATGAAGTCACTAACTTGTACCTAGTGACACAAAATGATCTCAAAGTAAGGATTGAAATGTAACCGTTACAACATAATTTTATAGATATAAATGCATACCTGAGATGTCACCAATTGTATTTTTTTTCTTTCTTTCCCTGAGACTATTTCATAGTTGATATATTTGAAACTTTTCATGTCTGTAACCATTTTCCCAAATTCACTGTCTCCATTCTTGTGCATACATTAGCTCAATAATGCCATTCCGGCATAGTTGGAGCATGTTCCATCCAAACAAGATTTTGCATAGTTTGTTTGCCCCTCGGGCCTATTGCACATGATGCTATGAATGAATTCTCTTGATGAAGTCGGTGGTATTGTCATGGAGCAATTCTGCACATGGTTAGTATGCAACACATGACGAATGTACAAAAATGTTTCATAGTAATATTCATATTCTACATGGTATCTACAACAACAAGTGTTACGAAGAGTATTTATTCTAACATACCATGGCTTACATTTCTCAAAAGATCTTTGCCCCAAGTTCAATTGTCTATGCTCAATCCTAAATTTCTCGTAAAGTTCTGTCTGTGTTATATCAAGAAGATGCTTAGTGTGTGGTTCATGATGCTTTGAACCCCTTCTCAGTTTTAGTACATCCTTTCGGTTTGAAGAAGGCCTTGTGTGATCATGCCAAAAACTGTGCACTAGTCCCTTTACTGCGTCAACTAGCTTCATGTCACGACATGGCAACCGACCAACAAAGGCCCAAAAATCTGTCTGATCGGTTGTGTAGATGTTCTCTTCTAATAGAATACCTATGGAGGGTTTTTACATTCAAATTAACTAGTTCGGATGTAGGCCTGAGAATACGAAGGACCCTGGTGTTCTTATTTGCAATTGCTTGTTACAACACATGACGAGCAGCATTGCGGTCCTTTGAACGTGTGTTCTTACCAATTTTACCAAATGCATCTACTAGGATTTTAACTATATGAGAACTTGGTTCAGAATTCTTTATCATCTTTATCCCTAACTTTTTCCTAACAACATTCATGCTCCTAGATTTTAACAATGATAAAAATAATCTACATTTATCTCCATCACATTTATAAACAAAATATTTATCAAGTATCTGTTGAGTTTGATAAGCAATACTATGTTTAGATAGCGTACCTTCAATGGAATTGATGAGACTTTCATCAACTTATATACGCTTCGGAGTTCTTCGACGTGTTCTTGCTAATGGAGGTAAGGGGGTTGGAATTCTACCATGTAGCGCATCACCAACACGCTCTGGCGTTTCAGTAGTAGCTTGGTGTCCTTCATTCTCTTCCTGGTATTTGGATGGTGGAAGTCCAACATCCTGATCGATGGTCTGTGGAAGTCCAACATCCTCTTGTGGAAGTCCAACATCCTCATCGATGGTCTGGATAACATTCTCTTCTTCAATAGTAGGCAAAATGTCCAACGCCTCTCTGACTTCATCGCTTGTATAACCACATCCAGATAGCAAATTTTGTGTTTCTTCATGAGCTTCATCTTGAGATGGTAACTTATCACTTTGAATTGAAGTGGGAATTGAAACATCCCCTAATGAGCACCTACGTTTTGCTTCTTGATTACTTCCATGGGGTGCTTATTCAACAACTATTGTGGAATCTGAAGGTCCCTCTTGTCGTGGATTAATAGGATGAACCATGGTATCCTCTACAATTGGATTTGGATTAGTTTCCAAAGAAAGCCTCTGATTCATCATGTATATTCTTTTCTTTTTTTTTCTCTTCTTCAATGACTTCTTGAGGTCTCTTCTTCCTTGCTGATTTTCTTACTCGGTTACGTGCATTCCCCATCACCACAATGATCAATTCAATATAGTTTGTTTTTGTTGCTCCTCAATTACAAGCTCTTCAATAATAAGCAAATGGAAGTTAAATCATAAATTGTTTGGGCTCTTTGAATCTCTTGTACACTTGTGTATATCCACCATCGCCATGAAATGGTCTTGAAGCTTGATATCTTATCTTGTGTGCTCCTCAAATATAGGCAAAATGAATCTTTCAAAGACCTTATCTTTGGTGTTATTCAATTGGAGATTCTTCAAGCTTGCTAATTATCTTCTTCAAATATGGCCATATAAGCCAACACCACACTGAGCAACCATGAAAGATGTCCTCAATGCTGCACCTGCATAAAAAAAATAATGATGGAGATGGTGTAGAGTGTGAGAATTTCCAATGGCGGGTTCGTGCTGTTCAAAAAATTGCGGGAGTGTTGTTTTGGCTCGGACAGAGTGAAGTTGCTCTTGGACAGGGACAGTCCACTGTTTATAGAGTTACAAAATGCACACGCGTTATATAAAGCTAAAACGCATGCGTGATAGTAAGCACAATAAAGAGGTTAGGTGCACGGCTAGGGCAACGAATAAAATCAAAAGAAAAAAAATATTTTATATGGTTACATACAAAACAAATGTTTTTAGTGTGGGGACAAATGTTTTGTATGGTTTAATACCCCCTAGCTCTCTCCCAATAATCTCTAGATACCCCCTATCTCTTTCTAAATATATGTCCCTCATTCTCCCTACATCCCTCCCTACATGTTTCTTTCATGTTTCTTTCTCTCCCTTACTCCATCCATGTCCCTACCACCCCACTCTCCATCTCTCCACCTTCTCTTTATCTTCGTCATTATCCCTCCCTATATCACTCTCTCCCTTCTTCTCCCTTAATCACTGACCCTCTATGCCTTTATCCCTCCCCCCTGCCCTCTCTGTCTTACCTTGTTCCTAGAGCCCCTCCCCCATAAAGGCCTTTAGACCCTCTTCTAAACATTAATCCCTAAGTGCATAAGTGCACAAGATGATGATGAGGAGGAGGGTGATGACAATGAAGATGATCATGATGCAGATGAAGATGATAAAGATGATGATGAGGAGGAGGGTGATGACAATGAAGATGATCATGATGCAGATGAAGATGATAAAGATGATGATGTTGATGAAGATGATGGTGATGATGATGAAGATGTTGATGATGATGGTGATGGTGATGTTCAGATGATGATGATGATGATGATGATGATGAAGATGATGGTGACATGATGGAGATGTTGATTGGATGAGGAAGATGATGATGATGATAGTGATGATGATGAAGATGTTGATGATCATGATGATGGTGATGAAGATGATGATGATGATGAAGATGATGATGATGGAGATGTTGTGTTGATGGGGAACCTAGAGATGACAATGATGATGAAGATGGTGATGGTGATGGTGATGGTGATGGTGACAACGATGAAGATTTTGATGATGATGCTGATGGTGATGATGATGAAGATGTTGACGATGATGGTGATGGTGATGTTTAGATGATGATCATGATGATGTTTAGAAGATCATGATGGTGATGATGATGGAGAAGATGACGATGATGGA